>PPHD01001300.1:0-42344 GCA_002909625.1 Bambusicola thoracicus
ATATATATATATATATATATATATATAAAACTTATTCCTTTGAATCCACTGCTAACTTCCCTACTTATGGAGAGATATGCTACTAATAATGATATTGCATAGATCTGAAATCAGTTATGCTTTTAACATTAATATATAAAATATCTATTAGTGGCTCCTGCATAACAGCACTGATACTCACTGTTCAAAAACCATGGAATCAGTAGAGTCTCAAATATCCAAAGAGTCAAAATAGGAAGTCAGTAAATTTGCCAAACTACAGAGACAAAAAGCCTTCTTCCAGACAAAAAAAGGAAGAGTCTCCATCCTCTGTATCTGTGGAAGAGAATATATTCCATTGCCCTTTGCAATAACTTCTCAAAAGCTATATAAAATGAGAATGACATGGAAAAAAATGAAGGTAAGTATTTGTGGTGATCACATTTTCTCATATTCAATTATGGAGGGCAAATCCTTATTTTGGTTGGCTGGAAAACTGAAATAAACTTTCAAAAGAAGCTATGAATTTATCAGCTCCAAGCATTAACAAAAAATAAAAATCACACATGAATGCATGACCACAAGAAGTCATAAATTCGTTTTAAGTATCTGAGATGAAGACATATTCTCAGTGAAGTAGATGGCAGATGTGATTTAAACAGAGTATGAATTCCACTCCATAACATTTCCTCAAAGGCTTCAGGTTGGTTTTATTTGCAGGTATTTCTAAGCCTGGAAGGTACATTCAAGTTATGTTTCCAATTGTTTTCTTTGCAGAACAATCACAGATTTTGGAAGAACTGAGAAATGCATTAAAATAATAATGATATTAGTAAAGAGATACAGATTCAGAACTTTAAAGCATATTATGTTTGAGACATAATATGAGGCAATACTTTTGTAGCTCACAGTTGGCAAAATGTACTAGTGAATAAACATTAACAGGAAGAGAGAGACTAGTGCCATCAGCCCACTGAAACTACGGTTTGTTTTGTTTTCTGATCACAGATTCTAAATTAATGTGATTAAATAAAAAGTTTAGGTTTCATTTAAAGAAATGTCTTTTTTTTCTTTCTTCTTTTTTTTTTTTTTATGTTATGTTCAAAGAGCCCCTCTCCTAACCCACTTATAAACAAGGGTCTGGAGTTTCTACAATTCCATGACAAATTCTAACATTAGTTTTACCAAAAAAGGATTTTGCATGCGGATAATTCCCTTCAACTCCAGACAGTTATTTTTTCCAGCAACCTTTCTGAACAAAAGCTGTTCAGTGATAAAAATAATAAAACACAACCTGTTACGCTGATCAGATACAGTGACAAGGAACACAATTTATGTTGTCAAATTTACAGAGCAGAGATGTGCGTTGTGCACATTTTTCTTGTGAATATGAACTCTAATCACATACACAAATTTAGATCACATCTAAAATGAGGTAACTACAACCTACAGAAATGGAGCTTTTATAAGTCATTAAGAACAAGCAGATGGCCTGCTTTCCAAGAGCTCTGGAAGGACAAAGCTAGTCCTTGAGAACAAACAGAAGACAGAAAATGGTCTACCCAAAACATTACGTGACCTAACAATTTACAGTGGCTTACAAGGTCACATGAGGAAATATAGATCCCCCCCAAAATGTGCTCACTTTGTCTGTGAGATGTACAAGAAGCCTGTAATCATGCTGAATTGCTTCCTTTTTCTCAATTTCTGCTATCCTACCTCAAACCTGATTAAATTGTGCCTGCTTAGTGAAGGGCAAAGAAAAGGGGAGATGGACCTGGGTAGGATTGAAAAGGAAAGCAAGGAAATGAAAAAGACAAGAAAGAGAAGTTGGGTTATTATTTTTTAAACCTTCTATGCCCTATGACACTTAACACCATGCAATTCAAACAGAAAGGTTTTTGGAAAAGCTCAAAACAAATACCGTAAAACAAAGGAAAAAGCCAATTCCAGATAAAACATTTTTCTAAACTCCATGCCCAGATTACACTGTAATAACGCAAACTGAGGCGGGGTGGATTTTTAAGTTTCCTGTTAGACTCCAATCTAATCAGCCATGTAACTAGCTTAAACGTTTGAAAGCTTTTCTCCTCTTTGAAGAGTTACAGAGTTAGACCTCAGTTCTTCATACTGCCTATATAAGCCTTTATGTCAGGACCACAGAAAAGAGTTCTCCTGAATGCATTTTCAGACACAGGCATGGAAACCCAGTCCAGAAAGTAGGCTACTTTTTTGTTGTCGCTGTTTTAAGCCCCTGAACAAGAAATCACAGGAACAGAGGGGAGGCAAAACTTAGGTTTTAAACCCAACATTCATTCAGAGTGCAGTGTTACTGTCAATTGCGTGCCCTGTAAAAAGAATTTGCTAAGGATTTACTTGAAGAAAAAAAAAAGCAACTAATAAAGAAAACTCCTTGCCACTTGATCAGGTTCACCACCACACTTTTTAGCTGACTACTCCATATGATCTTTTGTCTGCCTCCACTCCTCCCCGTCTGTTCCGATGGAACTGTGCCCACTCACAAATTGGACAGTCCCTGCTGCATAGATGACAGATGCAGGATGAATACTTGAACAACAAAAGAAAAAGTAGCTTTCGGATGCTTCTGACTGCCAGCAAGACATGGTTACATTGTAGAAAGCACAATAAATTATAAACAAAACAAAAAAAAAAAACAACAAAAAACATGCACATACAAACAACAAAGCCCACCAATATAATAATAGTAATAGCAATATTCCTAAACAGGCAACTGTGACTAACTTTTCAGAAAGATGTGTCTGAATGCCTCCTCAGTCATGCACGGGAGTGCGCCGTCAGGCCTGCAGACATGGCAGCAGCAGATTAGTAAGAGCTAAGATTTGTTAGATGCGTTAATCAAAGAAAGCAAAGCTTTTAAGATGGTCAGCTCAGACAGTGCATTACTTTCATTGTGCATCTCAATACCAGCGGAAACCTTTGCTGGCAATTGTCACCCCTAACATTTCTCACAGCTTTTGCTGGTAAAGTATTGATGGGCTGCAAACACAACTAGGTCTGAGAAGTAACATTTCTTACATGTTTTAACTGCACTAGAGTCCCAGGAAATGTCACTTCTCTGCTTGTCTACTTCATCAAATATTGAGATTGACATTTTATTCAAATCTATCCTGTTTGCCAATAATTACACAGAAGTGTATTCTGCTGCACAAAAGAGAAATGAATGGAAATAATAGGAATATGAGAGGAAAAAAAAAAAAATCAGTCACTGAAAAGTGCATCTAGCAAAGCTCCACGCACAGGGATGTTCTCCTCCTTCAACCTTGCAAGTGTTTGTGCGTACAAAAAATCCCCATCTTCTATATCCAGATTGCTTCTAGTCTCTGTGGAAATGGGTTCAGAGATACACAAAAAATAGACAGTCAGATATATAACCAGGGTCAAGTCTTGTCAGAAGTTCAGGGAAAGATATCTGACAGAGGAGAGCAGCTGTTGCTGATGGCTGAAAAGGTGGTGATAATCCACTGAACTGCTGCTTCACAAGGATGGGAGGTGAATCTGGAGGCACTAACTGATTGTTTGACAGCTATGGTGTAACTTGAGTGTAAGAAGCTGAGATATGGCTGAAGTTCCAGAATAAGTGATAAACATATTCAGTCCACCAAAAAGCACAGTATCTGCTTATATCCTCCTCACCAAATTCAGTTTCAATTCTATGTCCTTTGGCCTTAAACTGCTACGAAAATGACTGGATAGGGAATACATTTTCAAATAGGGAACAGTTAATAAGCACTAAATTTCTACCAGTGTAAGTCATTTAGTATTAATAACTTTACTTCATAATTAACTTTGCATAACAATAGTAGCTGGATACCCTCATCCTGTGATAAGCAACAGGCTCCTCTGCCCTGGAGAGAGTATAATCAAAGCTGACAAAAGAGAAGAAGGATAACATACGGAGATTAAGTGAATGTCCAAGGTCATACATACCATGCGCCACAGAGGCTGGAACCGAACTCAAAGACTTGGAGTTGCATTAGCAACTGCTGCTATTCTTATGTTCCTAAAGCACAGAGCTGTGAGAAGACTCAGCAAAAGAAGGCATATTATGGGTCTAAGCCTCACCTGAGGATTAGATATCTCTGAGGTCAAGAAATCAACCCTCAGAGCTGGATCTAATCCTTCTGCAATTTAGAAGACTTCATCAGTCACCATGAGTGCTGAAAGAGTTAATAGACAATCTGATATAAATGCTGCTGAGACAATGAGAAAGTAGATGAATGTTTCATTAATATTAACATGGATTAATGTTAACGTTTATTAACCTGAAAAGATTTTGGGAACACTAGGGAATAAGAGCAGCTGGGTGTTCGGCACAATCTTTCTTCCTGCCAAAGCTCTGTCTCAATTGACTGTCTGCCACCGTATCGCCTACACCACTCTTTCTGTTTCTATCCCTGACTGTCTAAGCATTTTAAATATCCGGTGAGATAAAGACACTTCTTTATTTATGAGATGACAAAGAAAAGACAGGATGGGGTGGCACTGCTTATCTGCTTTTTTATTGCTGAAGTATTAGCAGGTTATCAGTACCTCTAAACAGTATAGCAATTTGATTTCAAAATTGGTTTCATTGCTGCCCTTTTCACCTCACTTCTGAGAAGACTTAAAGTCACATTCTCCACTGATTCTCCTCCTCTGGCCCTACAGAGATTGAAGAGATAGTTAGGTTCAAGTGTAATGTTCACTAAAAACACTAATGTTCAAGAAAATCTCTGCATAGTTTCTCCATCAAGGCTTTATTTTGATCAGACTGCCAGCCCATTTATCATCAGCTCCATAAATTGCATACACAAATGCAATAGTGATTTTTTGGTATAGCTGTGGAGCTATCCAAGGGCTGATTATTAAGATATGTTAAAAAAAAAAATAAATCATCTGCTACCAAAATTCAATAATAAATGAAAATAAAACCTGTAGACAACAGATTCAGCTATATCCCATCAATCATGCTATAAGAGACTGCACAATGTTTGTCTTTTTCCCATTGGCTGAATCTTTGATGCATATATCCAACTTTGAACACTGCAGTTTATATGTGACTAAAGCTAGCAATTTTCAATGCTGACATCCATTTTTTGATCTGGCAGAGCAGAACGTATTTAGTTGGAAAAATTATCATTAGAACATAATGATGCTAAGGTGCACACTCTGCACTCTTGCACCTGGGAGAATGGCTGAGCATGCCTCTGCTGTATCCAAGTAGCTGTGCCTGAACAAGTCTGCTTTATAGATGGTACATCCATGAGACAATGATTTCAGCTAATAAATCTGGGTTACATAGGACAATAAAACGTAGTCTTCTTATGATCACATCTCTGCTTTTGGGCAAGATATTTAATAGTTTTCTCTGCCTGTGGAGGGGTTAGTGCCTTGTAGAAAATGAGTTGCTTTTCTGGATCCCATAGGAAAACAGTAATACTTGAGAGCTCTAAAACTAATTTCCTACTTCTTTTCCTTCCCCTTTCCCCCCCCACCCCCTTTTCTTTTTCATTGTTTCCCAGCGATTTATAGATAAAGCAATTCATTACTGCTTCAGAAACGTTTATGAATACACAAATTTTATTTCATTTTTCTCACTTAACCATGCAAATTATGTCTTCATCTGTCAGTGTGTTCCTACCATTAAAACAAAATTTGTATTCAAACTAGATATCATAAGAAAGAAGTTTCTTCAGTGAAGATTTTCACCTCCCTTCAGATAAGCTATGAGTTATAGCCAACACTACACCAATACTATTTATATTTCATCATCATGGATCATTGTGAAAGAAAAAAATCATTCTTCTTCAACTCAGAGCATTAAGAACAAAACATGCATTGACAGCACCTTCACTTCACTGCTATATACTTTTTTCCTGATACTGATTTATATGTATGTGTAAACTACCAGCAAAATAAGTAAATAGGAAATGATAGACCAGGGAAGAATCTGATTCTTTGTAAATGAGAAACTCAGCTACTGATATAACTCAGCTGGCCAGAAGAACAAACTGAGGCTTTTCAATTTCAATCATTAATTTGAGGTGTCTTCTTATTTTTAATGAGACATTTACTGAACTTCTACATATATACAGAAAGCTAATTCACTTGAGAGAGCAGTCGTGTTTCCATCTCAATACAATTAGAGCAAATTGTCTTTAAAACAATATTGATTTTAGATTAAAGCTTTCCACAGCAATACCAGTAGGCAACCCTTCTCTTATTTAACCTTGATGATGGATAATGTCAAAAAAAAAAAAAAAAAAAAAGTTGTTTATTAAAGAGCACAGCCAAAACAATTTTGACTCTTAAGAAGGAAAATTAGCGAAACTGTGTTAACAGTTCTATTAGAGAAATATACATCCTGCCATAGTGGGAAATGCTGCAAACTCCTCTTATATTTCATTCATGATGTTTCAGAAGCATTAAAAAAAAACATTTCTGCTGCACAGACTTTTGTTTTTAACCGTAACTTAAGATCATGTTTTGAATTGTCCACTCTGTGTCAATGGGAAAAATAATAATGATCTCTTTTAACTGTTAAGTCTCATATTTGTTCGCAAAGGTAACTAGAAACAGGCATTTATCCATTCAGTATCACATCAAACTGAGAACCTATCTTCTGTTTTCCAAAAAATATGCTACTGCAAAAAGAAGGGAGTCCTTCTAAAAGGGACAGGATAGACCAAAACATCTTCTGGAAGAGAAACCCTTCAGTCAGACATAGCATATGAAGATCATATGTTAAATTTATGATCATATGATGTCTAAATTTATGAACACAAACTCATGTACCTCCTCTCATGTAGTTTTAAGAAATGAGAGTAGTTGCTTCAATGCAGCAGAAGAAACGCCACTGAGCTACAGAACTGTCAGTCATAGAGAAGCTTGTGTTGGAAGGAACCTCAAAAATCAACCAGCTCCAACCTCACTGCCTTGGGCAGGGATGCTGAGCACTAGATTGAGCACTAGATCAGGCCCCCATTAGGGAGGGTCAGCATCCCATTCAACCTAACTTCGAATATCTCTAGAGATGGGACATCCACAGTGTAACTAACACTGCAGTGCAATGGAAAGCATAGTAAAGTCCTAGGCTGAAGCAGAAGAAAACTTGCTCAAATGTGGCAGCTATAAACACAGAAACAAAGTAAAAAAATCCGCTTACCCTTGGAAGGCCTCAAGTACACAGAAACCTGCAGCAAGATCCTCTTCCATCCACTGCCAACCCTTACATGAGATCTAGGAAGGGGTGGATCCTGGCTCGACTCCTGGTCACTCAGGTGCATGTTCCCCTGGGTTTGTTGGCCCTGCCTTCCCACCAGGTGTTCAATCACTGCTTCAAGCTGTGACCTATCATTTCCACTACACACAGCCTCTCTGGGAAACCTGTTCCAGCACCTCTCCACCCTGTCAGTGAAAAATCTCCTCACATCTATTCCCACTTCCATTTTCAAAGAACAGAAGACATCTACAAATCACAAACTGGAGGGTGCCACTAGGCTGGGATCATCTATTCACACCAGATGTCTCCCTAAGGTTTACAGTTGGTCAACATAGGTACTTGTACGTGAATGTAAGCTTGTCCATTTTCAGATTTGATAGTCAACAGTCAAGGCTCGCTGCATATAGCAAAGATGATGGTGTTATGATCAAGTGGTGTATCTTCTACCAGCAGAAAAGGACAGAAAACAACAACAACAAAAAAAAAACATGCACAAGACAACAATACAAATACAGATAAAACTAGATACTTGGGGAAAACAAACGAACAAAAAAACTAGCAGTAAATAGAAAATAATATTTGGCTTGAATCTAACCTAAATATTTAAGCATTGTAAATAAGACTAAGACAAATAGTAGCAGTTTTCAGAAGTACATTTGCAGGATGCCTGATCTTGAACCTCCTTTGTTCATTCAAAACATGAACACACCTCCAGTTACGCCCATCACAGCAGACAGGAATAGCTCCAGTCTTTCAGGTAATGAGTAAATTCCAGTTATTTTGGTAATGTTGTTTTCAGTTCATCGTGGTTAAAATGATGATTTTCTTGCCACAGACTGTATGAATGATGGAGAATGGTGACACTTTTATATTTACTATCATTCTGGGTGTTGTTTACTTGGTAATATACAGACTTACTATAATAAAAGCAGTCACTGCGTACTGATAGTTTTTATTCAGTACAGCTAAGCGGACATATGATTCCCTTGAAAAGGTTTGGAAAGCTGTGCCTGGCTCCAGTGAATGTTTACAGGTTACTGCTCCTTGCTGAGACCCTGAAAATTGCATACGTATTCTTAAAAATAAAAAGTGCTTTGTCACATCTATGAATTACACACAAAAAAAATTTGTGACCAGTCTATATGTTGTCACAGTGCCAACAGGTGAATGACCACAGCCACATTGCTATAATCTCTCTGCAGGACTAAGATAGAGAATTGAATTGCTAGCACAGCGAGGATACATGTTGGGGCAGGGTAAGAATGATCAACTTCAGAGCCCCTCCAGTACACCAGAATTTGATTATTACTATTCCTTGTTCTCACTGGCCTCATCTACTCCCTGCCATACACTAGGATTGCACTGAAATAAACTAATTTTGAAAGCCATTGTTTTCTGAAGTTTGCATTATATGTGTATATATGTAAATGCATAGGGACATTCCTCTTAAAGAGATTATTTGAAGAAAACAAAAATTGATTATAACCTTTCTATGTTGACTAGGATCTTTTAACATTATTTTAAGAAAATCTTTCCCACAAAGTCCTAACACATTGATCCACGTTACTGAAACTGCTACGCAACAGATATACAGGAATAGAAGATTCTCTAAAGGCAGAATCTTTACTTGAACCTCCAAGTATATCTGTGTCTTTCTCATCAGTGGTGTTTACGTCCTGAGTGACTGACTGAAACATCCAAGTTTCCTACTGTTGCTATACTTAGTTATGTAAGGTTTAAAAATCTACCCCTTGGAAGTTAAATCCATCACAGGCTAGCTTAGATCTTCTTTTGTAAATTCTCCCATGTCCAAAGTATTTTACAGGGTTTACATAACTTTTTGACAAGTATTGATTAGCAGCAACAGGCCTAATTTGGTCCTTTGAGTCTTTGCTAAACGCTTGTTGAGTTACCACACAAAAAATCCAGAAAAATGAAATAAATAGTCTGGGTTCCTCAGTGATCTCTGCTTCTGCTTATCTTTTCTAAGTGATAGCCCAGCAGGCTTAAGCAGGCAATGATTTATTGAGGGTGGGAGGAAAAGACCATCTGCAACGTGTTCAAACCAATATTATCTCCTGTCATGCTTTGTAAGTGACAACCGGTACCACATACTCTTACCTATAAGTCAAATTTTCTCTCTTATGGCCGTGTAGGCTCAATCAGGAGGTCTCATCGTACTAAAAATCATCTTGTGGCAGGACTATTGGCTGCTCATCTCTATTGCCTATCCTGATAAAACTGAAGGGCATTAGCTCTGGGATAAATCCCTGTCCACACAAGTTGAAGAAGACCTGATGGCCCTCTGGACCTCTGTCCTACCAACATCCTTCACAAGAAGCTACCTGTTGGTCCTAAAATGAAAATGCAAGTATATGAGAAATGTAATGGCCACTGGGCTTGGATTAGGACATGGAATCATGTAACAATTTGGACTGGATGGAATCTTAAAGCTCATCTAGTTCCAACACCTACTCTTTGACCAAGGAAGCCTTCTACTAGATCAGACTGCCAAGTCTCCATGCAGTCTGACCTTTCAGGGGCCAGGCATCCATACCCATGAAAAGAAACATCAAGCAATAAAAGTTCAAAAATAAACCAAAACTTATAAAATCATAAATCTCTAAAATATAAAATCATTTTTAAAGGGCCTTCAAAGATTTCAGTGCAAACAAGTAAAAAATCACTAGCATCTCACAAAACACTTGTGGGTGAAGTAAGAAGCAGATAAAGTTCTAGATGTTATTTTATCATAGTATTTAGTATTTGAAGACATTGTTATACTTAGCTAGGAGTCTAGTCTTGCACACTCAAGAATCCTTCCTACCAATGGTCTGTGGATCAGACACAATGAGTTTACACTGCATTAATTCTTCTAAGAGTTCCACTATCAACTCACTGCAAAATGAGCTTGGAAATAATTGCAAGTGTTCTAGTGCCAAGGAAATTACTTCTAAATTGCCAAAAGACAATTTTTTTTTCTGTAAGTTCCTTTTTAGAATGTATTTTTAAGTTCTTTGTATTAATTCCTCTAATTTTCACTTATTTCCTGTCAAAACTTCCAAAATATTTCATAACAAAGTTCAAGAAGAACCCTTAAAATTCTATTTGCTAAGTAGATTCTATACATATCATGAAGTAGTGTTCTCCTCATAGGAGGGGTGTTCCATTAAATGGGTCATTTTTGTGGCCCTCCTCTGGACACTCTCCAACAGGTTGATGTTTCTCCTGTACTGAGGACTCCACATCTGGATGCAGTACTCCAGGTGAGGCTTTACCAGCACAGAGTAGAGGGGCAGGATCACCTCCCTTAACCTGCTGGCCACACTGCTTTTGATGGTTGGTATGGTTGGCTTTCTGGGCTGTGAAGGCACATTGCTGGCTCACGTCCAGCTTTCCATCCACCCCCTTAATAACAGCTGTTGCTCTTTCTACTCACAGTTCAACTTCTGGACCAGCAGAAGTTGGATATTGTTTTCAAAATGACTAAAACACACTAAATTTCATTGACTTTCAGTTTTGCTCAACACAGCATGCCCCTCAAACAGCAAGTGACAGATATGTCTATTGTCCACAGTAGGACTTAAAAAGCATCAGTGCCTTTTTGACAGGATTCATTTCCCACCTAAAATGTTCTGTCAGACAGAAGTTGGCAGAAGCACTATAAAAATTCCTTCGTCCTGGATTACAGTTGTTAAAACAGAGCTTTTAGAAAGACATCTGGAGGGCTTTGGGTCTGGTATGTTAAGATACGTCCAAGAGAACCAATGCTTCTTGCTTACTGATGAATTCAGGACGAATCCAAAGCTCTGAACTCCTTCGTGCTGAAAAACAAACTAAGCCTCAGCAGTGCTGTCATTTGGGCATGACACAGGTATAAATCCACTTTGCTGTATTTGTGTGATGTTATTTGAATTCATTCTGAAATAATGTCTATTTCTAGAATGGTGATGCATTTCCATGTTTATTGATCATGTAGGAAAGGATTTGGCCTCTTTCACTAAACGATAACAAAAAGAAGGTGGGGGATTTTCTTCATCTAGGTGATTATCAGTACACTGTAGAGATGAAGATTGGCTTCACTGAGCAGTCAGGTGCATCTACAAATTTAGTCTGGGCAGAGGTTAGAGGCACAGGGGGGACTATTTTGCTTTCTGATGCTGACAGTAGGCCAAGGTGAATTGCAACAAACCTCCCACTGCCATGAGCAGTAGCTATGTTGTCATTGCAAGCTTTATGCCTATATTGAAACTAGAATTCTTCTCACGAAATCTCTGGCCATTATAGTGCTCCTTAGCACACAGTAATCAATCCAAAAGGAATGGATTAGTGAATTTAACTAAAAAAAAAAAAAAAAAAAAAAAAAGGGGGTGAGTTGGTGCACCTATATCACTTTTCAGTGCAAACAGCCTTCACTACAACCCCCAAATCTTGCGCACTAGACTTCGTGTGAAAAATTGCCAAATCTCCAAGGAAAATGCCCCATACAGAGATTTTTACAGCTGAGATACAAAAGAAAATAATGGTACCTGGCAACTGATGTCCCTATAAATGCTCTCTTCCAAGTGGGATCTGCTATCAAAGTTCCCTTTTAGGTTTTGTGAGCAAATGCTGATTGCACAATGGAGGCAGTTACTACAAGTTATCACCAGCTACTGAGAGTGAGGAAGAAAAATAACCTGTAATATTCACGGAACGCCTTCCTCTGCTAATCAGAGGAAGCTGGTAGATCAAATATGTGTTCAGTAGACAGTTGTTACCGGGCTAGCTTTTTAGCTTAGTTCAATAAATTGACTTGTTCACTTGTTACTAAAGCAGATTACTGTTAATGGGTTTCTTGGTCAACAGCACCTCTTGATAACATTTTAATTAAAATGAATACGTGTCTCATTTTCTTTTGGGGGTCTAATATGTGACACTTCAGAACACTGACAGTGTCAGATGTTATTTTCTTCAATTAATTGGTACATAATTATACTCAAATGGCTGGGAAAGGTACAACATTTTTCTTCATGCCACACTTACCATTTTGCTTCTTGCTCCACTTAAAGTGCCTAGTAAGAATGTCACACTTCCCCTCTAAGAAGGGACACTGTGTTGAACTGTGTGGACCAAGCACTATGGGCACATCCTGTCCCCTCTTCCTTCTGGAGAAGCAGAGTCGCAGACCCACTCAGGCTGGGGCACCACTGGCCAAACCCAGAATTCTGGCATAGAACAGTCACAGTAGGTTTATCTGTGGGCTGGGAATGATATCACCACACTGGACATGACCAAGATGGATGGAAGAGGAAGGAAAATAAAAATACTAATGCAAAGCCAAAGTAGCCTTGCATGATAATCTATTTATTCCTAAGAGGTCTAGTAAGACCTTATTCTGTTGAGTCAGAGCTCCTAGTGGGTCATCACTGTGTGGCACTCATACATAAGCCTGAGCATACTTGACTCACAGCTCTACATTTAGGAAGGGGTGTGCTACCTTCACTCTTCTGCAGTGAAGAAATAAAAGCATGCAGACTAGTTCAAAGCCACAGAAACTGTCTGTGCAAAAGTATCAAAGAGCACAGCCCTCCTATGTTTCAGCCTTCCACATGAATTACTGCATCAAGTTTCCACCTGGCATTAAAGACAAATAATAAGACCTGTCCTAGGTCTCATACCCCTCATCTGTCTTGGAAATGCACATACAGTTCCTGTCAACAATTGGTCATCTTCTTTGGAGCTATTCATACAGTGGGGACCATTATTTCCATTTTTATTCATTAGACTATACTAAAAAATAATGATTAAAAAAAACAGAGAGATCATCTTGCATCCACAGTCCAGGCATCCAACTATCACTGTTTCTACACTGTTTCCTTTATACAGGCACTGTGATGAACTTTTTGTTCATCAGAGAACTAGCTTGTAAGCTGCAACAGATCAGAGCTTTACTTCAAAGGGAGGAAAAACTGTATAGTATTTCATCTTATACACATTTAGGTGAGCTCAGTAAATAAGTTTTATGAGCTTACTCACAGGCACTGATGCACAGAAGCTGAGCAGCAGAATTTGGACACTTTAGACAACTCCATAAAGATATGTAGACTCCATTTTGCATCACGCATATCCAACAACCAGAGAAGTTACTCTGTTTTCTCTGCTTTCTGTAACCTTAAACTCTCTTCTGCTCTGCAAACCCCTATTTGTGCAGATGATTTTGTGTGTGTGTGTGTGTGTGTTGTGGACACCTGTCCACTTGGAAACATCTAAGCCACAAAACAGCTGTCAGATGGTAACAACTTTTAGTCGCTCTGAACCAGGGCTGGATTCAACCCAACAGCGACTGAGAGGTGAGAGATTTGGTATCATCTTATCAATTTCCTGAGCCATCTGGTTCCAAATGTGCAATTTAACAGAGAAATATTGCTACGAAAAATCTAACAGCAATTGTGAAGTTTAAGACTAGAATTATCCTTTGAATGATAGACGCAATCCTTTCAGCTTCAGCATATTATGCATTTAAAATATTGCTGCCATTCACAGTGAAGCAAAGATAACCGTCTGTCATTAACTCTAATGCAATATAGAGTGATACTTATATGGAGGTGAAATCTCATCCAAATATTTGATCTTGTGTCAAAGTAACACATGTAAATCTAGATAAAAATATAAACACAAGATAAACTAGTAAGAACAGTAAGTACAAACTTCTACTCGAGTACTTCACTTCTCACACACAAGGTAGAAAACAGCTTCTCATGCACTGCATTACCATAATGCTGTGCCATGCACCATAGCCATGAGTGACAGCTTTCAAAAACTGAGGGGAAGAACTTAATAGTCTCAGTGTGATAGCCAACGAGTGATCCACAAATTTTGGCTTAGCCAGAGAACTCCCTGCAAAAGTAACCCCTCCTGCCTTCCTTCTTGCTTCCCTCCTCCGACCATTTCTCCAGACAAAGGCACTTACCAATGCCTGCTGATAAACTTTCTTCAGTTCCAGGCAGGTCTTCTTACTGAAAGACCATATGACTTCTCATGCTCCTTCTACAAAACTTGCATTATTTTTACAACTCACAATTCCTAATGAATTTGAAAGCTTACACATCACATTGGGTGGACAGTCCTTGCCATCATTAGCAAGCTCTATTTAAGTCAATACACATACAGATTGGGCTAGTGAAATAGTATTTTAATCTTATTTATGATTTTATTTGAACTTTTGGTAAAATATTCATTCATATCCTGATACTAATATAAAATTCTTTATTATGTAGTGGTTCTGAATTTCAGACTCATAGTTTCAAAGTAGGCCAAATGTTCAGTTTAAGTACCCTGAAACTGTCTGTCTAGAACATAATAATCAGTCAAATGTGAAAATGAGCTTGAAAGTTAACATAGCAATGTGGATAAGAACACTTTTGAAGAGTAAATTATGTCTAATTAACTAGACTGAGATAGCAGCTTTTTTCCCACCTCAGTTCATTGTTAGAAGTCACAATCTTTACACTAACCAGCTCTTCAGCTGAAATGTGGGGGAGTGCTGCTTGCAAAAGGCTCCAAAACTGGACTTAAGATATCAGGCTGTGCAGACCCTTGCAGCTGAGAAATATGTCAAATGCTGCTCTCTATTGTACTGCATCCCTGACATTGGCTTTCAAGGAAGGATTCAGCCTAAAAACAGCTTTGAAGTGGAACAGCAACCTTGAAGGCAGCATCAGAACAAAATCACGTTCCACTCTTCACATCTGTCTGTGCACTTGGCAGATGCTGCACACCAATAATTTAAATTAAGGCATTTTTTATTCTCAGGAATTGTGATAATTCCGGGGCATTTCCTCCATCATGTTTGTAACTATTCATTATACCATTTTACTGCATAATGAAGACAGACATCAACAGTTTAGCAACAGATTTGGATAATGACAAGATGTACAGCAACACAGAGTAATATGACCGGGCCTGAAAGTTCTAATTGAATATTTTTCTGATCCTGCTTTCATTAATCTTTCCTCCTGTTTATTTTTCCAACCATTTCATGTGTCGCCTGTCCCTTTTCCCCTCTCCTCCTCAAAATGCATCCTTAAAGCATTTTCAAGAAATAGATTCTGCTCCCATTGTGGAATCAGGCTTTCTTCTTATCAATAGACACTGCTTACGTGCTGATGAACCATCAAGCTGCTGATGGAAGAAACAGCACACATCCAGGCATAGCACTTAATTGGTATGCTGGCCCACGCAATGCTATCTGATTGCATTCAGTAACTGGCAGGGACAGAAAGCATTTCCAAGGGAAATAATATCTAGCTGTGAATGTGGGAATACGTGTATAAGAACTGAACAGTAAACACCAGCCTTAATTTTAATATCTCACATTATGCAAAACTTAAAAAAGATGAGTGCTCTGATATTCAAGCAGACCCCTGCGGGACAGGAATGTTATCATAAGAATATTATAGAAACCAATGTAAAATATCCAGCTGCTGTGAGAGTTTTAGGGGCATCAAACGTTCTTGAATCACCATTTTGCTTCCACAAATGAAAGTATTAACAGCAGCAGCAGTATATTATTTCAGTGGGCTGTACGACCGCAAGCAACATTGCCTTTCTGTTTAGGCTTTGATAGGTTAGCGTTTAATGTCCCAAACAGCCCTTAAATGCTCCAAGGTGAAAATGTAAAACCATAATCCAGCTCTAAATGGTCATTTAAAAAATGATCTTCCCAAAGCTCAGGAGTGCCTTTATCTGTTTATGAGGCATTCCAGTTAAAATAGTTACACTAGGAATGTGGGGAGGATGATACCTATTTAATTTTATGGTGTTTTTCTCTCTCTCCAATGATAAAAGGTGGCTGGGACTACAGCAAGAGCCAAATTCTCTTTGCCTTATTCACACAACTAATCACATTGACTACAGTGAGACTGTTTGTGGAGGGGATTTGGTCTGGACTCTCACTGTGTCAATTATCTTCCTTTACAAGCAGGTTTCTCCTTTTTGTCTTACTCTCTCGCCAAACTGTTACCCATAGGTTTTCAGATTAAATGTGTGACAGACACCCGCAAAGATGTGAAAGCAGCAAGAAGAAACACCAATTCAGATCTGTGGGTTCAGATTAAAAACAAAGAAAAAAGAAAAGACAAACCCCAAACACCGACAAAACAAAACATCTTGCTGACACAACTTTTGGGGAATTGGTCAAGGAAGATTTATGCAGAATGTTCAGACAATACCTGTATTGTTCATCCCTTAGGCTTTACATCTGCTTTCCCAGAAATGAGAAGGCAGGAAAGAATTTGTGATATTCAGAGACAATTTGTGTGTAAATCCTGACCTTCATAAAGATGTCCAAATGTTCGCAAGCTGATATATTTTGTTTTAAAGTGATGTGTGGAGTAAAGGGAACTAAGTGCCTCTCTGGCTGTGCCGACATTTCAGCTGGGGCAATAAGGAGGCACGGGCTGCCAGCTCCTTGTCTGAACCTGGCCTGGCCAGCCCCGCTGAGAGCTTCTCCCACCTTAGAGATGAATCGTGCCTCCGTGCTCAGCTCCTGGGTCAGGCGCCTCCCAAAGCACCCAGCCTGCATAGTGCTGGAAGATGGTGGCTGCCCTTATTCACTGGGTCTGCTGCTGTGATCAAAAGGAGCTGTTGCCACTTCAGACAGGTGTCCTCAGTTTCTCCCCCCAGTCCCAGATTTGCTCTCCAGATTCTTTTGGGGTTGCTGTTGAAAACAAACAAACAAAAAAGCAGCTCACCAGCTCTCTGTGTTCAGGGTTGTCTGCTAGCCCAGCCTCATTGCGGAGGGCGAGGGTGGGAGGAACTCCTTTGTTTCCTTTTTTCTGTGGGTGGCAGAAGAAGCCTCATTGTAGAGCTCTAGAAGAGGAGATCTGAGCATTCCTTTCCTCTGGGATACACCTCATCGAGGAGAAAAACTTTCTCTGCAAGAGCCCAGACCTTCATCTTGAAAGACAAAAGAGTGTGACACAATACTCAATCCTTTTCTGAGAGCCTGGAAGAAGTGCAAAGAATGCTCAGGAAACTGGCAGGCCTACTGAAATGTCAGATTTGCTCTCCTTGTAATCACACGTATTGATACACTCAAAAGAAAAAATCCAGACAGAAACGAAGCTTTGTTATTTCCAGTGCATAAACATAATAAACATTGTGATTACCGATTCTATCAGAAATGATGAGGATTGTGGATTTATTGGGACCAGCCATCCTCAGCTTTTGCAGATCCCTTCATTTTTACAGAATAATAATGGGGAAGGGTACAGAATTCAAACGATATCTCAGCAGTGGATATAATAGCAGCAAATTCCCAGCATTGGCATAAATCTTCAATTCCCCATATTTAATCATTTTGCTTTCCTCAATGCTGCAAAATAAAGGACAGAAGGGACAAAAGATTCAATAAACAGTTCTGCACCCTTTGTGCCCTATTCTGGATGTGAGTGTATGCTGCAGCAATTCGAGATGTCAAGTCTAGCTGTCAAGGCAAGAAAGAACAGAGACAAATGGTCGCCCTGTCGCACAGTCATGCTTACTGCAAACTAAGCACAAACACGGTATTTAGAGTGCTAACATTTGAATAGGTTACAATACACCTCCGAATGAAAGAAAGTTTCCATAATTAAAGGATAAAGAAGTTGACAGAATTTCTGAACCTGCTCGTATAACGTTTTTCTATAAGACAGTATTTCGGGGAGATTGGATTCGCCTCAGCAAGGTATGCTGCACAGCAAATTGTCTGATGCTTCTCCAGTGCATTTTGCCAATTTTATCACCACTAGTAAATTGGGTGAACTTTTGAATTTCAATGCATGAGACTCCTCATGCGTCAAGATGAGATAATTCTGTGACTTGGATGATTACTTCTGAAGGCAAAAGGCCAAAGTTTTCTCCTTGAACTTTACATATGAATTGATCAACTCAATGCATTTTATATACTTTAAGGTACCTCCCTGCTTTGCTTTGCCACATCAAGGGAATACAGTGGTAAAAAGCCATTTTCTTTCTACTTACAGAACATATTAGCATTTGAGAGGAAAATATCTATAAAAGACCTTATGAAAGTCTTCAGAAAATCCATTAATCCCAGACATTTTGTCCATAGTTGCTCACAGTGATATCGGAGTGTCTAGGCTATTGACCTATAATCCATTAATAGGATTTTTAAGAGTTCTGCTATGGTTACTCTTCAGGAGATGAGTGAACATATGGATAGAATGGTCACCCCCTTGCTGTAACCTTTGCCTAACAAAGCTGATTAATTCAGTCTTTCTAGTTGATAAGGCATCAAGTGTGGCTTTGTCTACCGATAATTAACTAAGATATGAGGCAGAAGAAGTCAGAGGAGGTGAACAGCAAAGTGAACTCTTTAGCTCAGTCCTACGGACTGGGGAGTAGAAGCGGAGGTGAGGTAACTGATGCTGTACACTATACATCATTGTATCACCATGAGTTAGCAGAAGCAGTCATGAGCAGAGGCAAGATGTTAGAATGAGAAAATAAGCAGATAACAACCAATGCCAGAGACTATGAGCGCTACCTGGAGCTCTCACACAGTGCCACCCCTGCAGCCCATTGCTGCTCATTACACTCCCAGTGTCTGGAAGACACCTGAAATAGTCCTCCAGCTTTAGATACCCCCAAATGTGAGGCATACAGATGCATCCCTGCCCACAGGGGCAAAGGGGGAGGCCGAGAACAAGCAGAGAAGCCAAGCAAACAGCGCAGTAGCTGCAGATGCCATGTAAAGCCCCGCCCTCCCTTCCCCATTTGCTGTCTGGAGCTGTTTGGCTGTCTGGAGCACTTCCATGGGCCTGCGTTGGACCGGGGGCTAGCAGCTGTCTGCCTGGCATCATTAGATGTGAGCAGTAAGAGTTGCAGCAATCTACTACACTTTAGACATTCAGAAGCTCCCCAACACATAATTGACTCTTAGCTCCTTTCAACCCCAAAGCAAGCTAACTATGGACAACAATGGTGAAAGAAATGAAAGAATTCAAGCCTAGTAAATAACCTGAAGTAGAACAGCTGCAAGGGGAAAGCAAGCCAAGTGAATTAAGCTTCCCATGTTCCTTACTTAGCCTGCCTCTTTTTCTCTCCCTGACCACCAGCTGAATGTAGTCCTTTCCCTCTGCTCCTCATGACTTACAGCTGCACAGCTCTGAGCTGCCAGGAGGCTCTCAGCTCCCTCCTGGTCAGCAGTGGGGGGCTGCACCACCAGGCAGGCACACCAGGGGCACACCCTGCCCCTGCAGATCCTCTGCCTTTCCGCAAAAGCATCTGCCTTCCTTCCCACCTTCCCAGCTTCCTCCAAGGCCTCACCAGCACGGTATCCTCATATGCCTTATATGTCCTTAAAAATGCTTGTATACCACTTATCCTAGACAAGCTGCCTTAGGAAGCAGCCTCAGCCCCCACTTTTTGACATGAGGTTAGCTGGTTCACCTCCTCACCTTGAAGCAACAAGCAAGGGGAACATCTAATTCCTACCTTGTCAGAAAGCTGGAGGACAAACTGTTTTTCACATCTTCAGTTTCAGACTAACACTTTCAAGGGTTGTACCTTACAAGTAGCTGCACACAGGTTTTCATTCTGTTCCAGAAAGAAAGAAAAAATTTCTCTGCTAGAGCCACAGCTTTTTGTGAAGAACATTGGCTGAAGTTTTATCAGCAAAAATAGGAGGTTGTGCATAAAGCTTTGGGGGTTTCTGTGCATAAATTCTCATATAGTTATATCTATTGACCCAGCTGTGAATAGCACGACCACACAAAACTCTGCCTGCAGAACTTTGCCTGAGGAAACTCCCTGAAATATTTCTGTATTGATAAGGCCACTGAACTCCAACCCCATGCCATGCCAACACCTCATCAGAGGGCACAGAGGCACAGTACACAGTCCTCTTCTGACAACCTGGTTGTCAAAGTGAAGGTTCCTCTGGGGTGGCACCATGCTGAAGCCAGTTACTGAAAACAGCAAATTAAGGTTCAATTTCTGTCCCAAGATCTGGTAAACATATATTATTCTCTTTCTGTTTAACCTAAACTACATAAGCAGGCCCATACCATACCAGAAAACAAACAGATGCTCTGAGCCACTGAACAAAGGGACATCCCTTCCTAGGACCATTCCTCTGAAGAAACTTGCACCTTTTTAGACCATTTTCATAGAAGATCATAGAATCATAGAATGGAAGATATAAGCTTCAGTGCCATGCAGGCAGAGAACAAAACAGCTCAGCTGTCCTCTATCCTGTACAAGCAGTTTGAACACTGAAATAATATATAAAAAACACTAACAGCATCACTACACATGTGACATTTTACAGTTAGAGATAGCAATGGAATCTCATATATATAGAAACTTATATTTTGGACAGTATATATACTGAGCTTCAGGATAGAGAATTTCAAGGAACATGTGTAGTTAAGCAATTTTGAGCATTCCGTTATGAAAGTTTATTACACTGCTGTCTACTAAGAGTGTGCTTGCACACTTTACTCAGATGAGCTGTGCCACCAAAGATGCTATTGATGTGAGCACAACAGCATAATTTAGCCCCCTCTGATTCCTAAAACTTCTAGTAATCATTGTATGAGCTTGAAAATCAGGGCTGACTTGTATATTTATTAGCACGATTATGCTGGCAACCCATCATAGACTGAACACAATTTTTGCAGCAATTTTCAAATCATTAGCACAGTGTTTCAGTAACATCTTATCTCAGCTATTAGACAGGGTATCCTTAAATTGAAGTCATTAGCGAACACTTCATTACTATATTGTTTTGCAGTACGCATTCCGTATATTGGATTATTTTGTAAATAGCCTCTGCACACGAAACAAATCAACATATATCTAGAAAAAGTAATTATAAAGCTTAACTAATCTACTTCATTTTACGTTATATAAAAATATTTTTAACTTTTATATGAAGTATCTTTTAAATAATAGAATTTATTGTACATGATTAATTATAGCAATGATGGCCATCTATCTGTGCTAAAATATGACAGTTTAATCTTCCAAATCACATCAGGAATGAAACAATTCTGAATCCAAGATATCTCTTTATGGATTCTAAGTACAGCTCATAAATTACTGCGGCTTTTAAATCTCATCTACATTTCTGCAGCAGAGAGGCAAACCGATACAATATTCAACTCTGTAGTCTTCTTCAAGTAAAATTCCTGTTCATTAATATCTATTTAAGGTGTTTTCACAAGAATATTGGCATGTGGATAACTTCCTCTGAAGGAACAACTTCAGTTTGCCATATATTTCCAAGGGCAAGTAATTTTTGTCCTTTGGAAAATTTTACAGAAATTCAACACAGTGCTTTAATTGCACTCAATTTTCATCTCTCTCAGAAGGATTAGTCCAGGCTCTTCCTAACCCCTCCAGTTCAAATTATTTTATCTGAATCTTCTAAATCTACAGACAATATCTCTCTAACTCTTTCCCAACCTAACTGTCTCAGAAGAAGTGTGATTTTTTTTGGAGAAGACAGGGAAGTCTGGTTGTTTGGAAGCACAGCTGACAGCTGGGGCTTTGTTGTTCATGAGTTAGAATCATAGAATCATTATGGTTTCAAAAGACCTCTAAGATCATCTAGTCCATCCATCAGCTCACTGCCACCAAGCTCACTAACCATATTGCTCATGTCCCACAGGTACAGGGGTTATTTCATAGAGGAAGGTCCCAACATGAATTAATATTCTCACCAGTGATCTCAGAAGGATGACAGTGCACATATATGTGCGAAGAGCTATAGTTTTTCCTCCCTAGGCTCTGCCACAGAACATGTAGACCAGTCCTGCATCATAGCATAATCTAAGCGTAAGAGTGAGAGCAAAGGGCCACCTTTCCTCTGGTTCCTGCTTGGCACCATGTTCAAAAACACATTAGCCTTCCTTCTCTGTGATCAGCATGTTGGTACTAGGCAGGCTTATAATGCTTCTCCAAGCAATGACCACAAATCCTAAGGCAAGTCACCATGCCATGCTGTGTAGGTTTGCCAGCCCTGAAATGTCGGTAAATCACATAAGTGACATCTTGAGCCAAGTCTGGTTTTGGAGCCTCAAGTACCCTAAAGAGCCAGAAGGGCCTTAGGTATGGTGCTGACTCTTCCTCAGCCTGCTCCTCTGTCCAGCACATTTCCTCGTCCAGTCTTCCTCCAGACGTGGATCATGAGGAGGACCCCTCACCTGGCAGTTTTGCAGCACTGCACAGAGTGTATCTGCTATGGTCATAAAGACCTGGGATTTCTCACAGCATGTAAGTGAAAGAGGAGCAAAGGCATGAGAACAGGCATCCCTGTGTATACGTTTCTTGTGCCTTTCATAGAGTCACCAAGGTGGGAAAAGGTATCCAAGATCATCTAGTCCAACTGTCCACCTACCACCAATATTTCCCCACTAAACCATGTCCCTTAGTACAACATCTAAACATCTCTGGAACATCTCCAGGGAGAGTGACTCAACCACTTCCCTTGGCAGCCTGTTCTAGCACCATTTCTATTCAGTAAGCTCCCCTGCCACCAACCTCGCAGTGCACAGGTGTTGTCGTAAGGTGGGATGGAATTCAGCACAACTGGAATTCTCCAGGGTATCCACGCTGCTGTCTTTGCTTGCAGATCTTTGACCCCACAGTGTTACACACTGTTTGTGTGAGAAAGACCAGTTTAAAAGATGAAGCTGGATAACGAGTTTTAGCTGTGTTAAACCCTTTTGCTTTCATCAAACTTTTCATAGGACTTGGCAGCAATCTTTACTAAATCAACCACACTATCCAACAGTGTGGAAAAAAAATGAGAAAAGGAAACTGTCCAAAGTTCCAACATTGACAGCAGAAGAGTAAAAATTATGGACAATTACAGTGATAATGATTAACCAAATGACCTTCCAGTTTTTTTAATTTACTCCAACGATAAAAATGTAAGTTCAGTTGGAGAAACAACATTCACCACACAAATATTTGTCTGTAAAAGTGATCAGAAAAAATAGGTTGTCACATCAGAAATTCTTATCAGAATAATGTAAAGGAAGTGCTCTGTAAGAGCTTGCTTTATAGCTCTTGGAGTCCTACGAAAATTACTGTGCCTCATGCAGTGCCAAGAATGATTCTGCAACTGCATATCGTAGAATCATAGACTGGCTTGGGTTGGAAGGGACCTGAAAGATCATCTAATTCCATCCCCCCACCACTGGCAGAACTGCCGCCTGTCAGATCACACAGCGCAGGAGCATGTACAACCTGGCCTTGAACACTTCCAGGGATAGGGCATCCACAGCTCCTCTGGGCTCCTCTGAGGCATCCAGTGCTTCACCACCTTCTCATTGAAGGTTTCCTCCTAACATCTAATTTAAATCTTCTTTCTTTTAGTTTAAGATAATTTCCCCTTATCCTATTACTCTCAGACCATGTAAAAAGTTTAATCTCTCTCCTGATTATAAGCTTCCATTAAGTACTGGAAAGCCGCAATGAGGTCTCCCTGGAGCTTTCTTGTCTCCAAAAGAAATAAGCCCAGCAACCTCGGCTTTTTTTCATAGGAGACGTGCTCCAGCTCTCTGATCATCAGGACCCATTTCAACATCTCCACATGTTTGTTGTACTGGAAGCTCAGGCTTGGACACAGTACTACAGATGTGGCTTCATGAGGGCAGAGCACAGGGGGACAACTGCCTCTCTCACCCTGTTGGCCACCCCTCTTTTGATGCAGCCCTGGATACTGTCGGCCTCCTGGGCTGCAAGGTCTCACTGCTGGCTCATGTTCAGTTTTTCATCCACCAGAACCTCCAAATACTTCTCTGCATGGCTGCTCTCAATGAGCTCTTCTCTTAGTTCGCATACATAGAATCATATAATAGAATTATAGAACCTTTAAGGTTGGAAAAGACCTCTAAGATCATCTAGTCCAACCATCCACCTACCACTAATGTTGCCTACTAAACCATGATCCTTAGTAACACACCTGGTGTTGCCCCAACCCAACAGCAACACCTCACACTTGGCATGGTTGAATTTCATTCAGTTCACATGGGCCCATTTCTTTTGTTTGTGCATGTCATTTTGGATGGCACAGGGATTTGGGTGTGAGAAGAACAAATTCTTATCAATTTGATCACTTCTCAAAATATTTTAATGCATGTGGCATGCTCAGAAATACTCCTGGCTGAAAGCTGTAAATTAGTTATAAATTTTCACAATATGAATCAATTGAAGTTTCTGTGTTCTAAATGCTGAAATACTTCTCCGATGTTATACTTCTATTTCCAGTTTTCTTCTCCAGGGTCGGAAGGACTAATAGTTTTATGGGTAAGTTGGTCAAGAAGCAACTCCTCTCCTGAATTTTCAGGGAAAAAATACTGCTAAACAGAATGCCTAAAGGTAATTTGCCAAGCACTAGAGAAAAAAATAATTTCATTTTGTTCAAAAATGTTGTTTAAAGAAATCCAATTTTGCTTCCTGAGAGGTTTTCAAAGAAAATAACATTTTTGAAAACAAGACTCTCTTTAGTGTTTTTATTTGCTGTGTACTTTTATTGCTTTCAGCAGTCTCCTCCAAGTTGTCCCTGATTTAAAGCAACTGCAAAGCAAGGGGAGACCATAAAAAATGGGAGACAAAATGAGGCCTTGGGATAAAAAATGGCTGAAAGGGAAAGAAGAAGGTTTTTTTCCCCTAATCCAACCTGCACTGCTATAGCTGAAGAGATTCATGAGAAAATAGCATAGTTCAGTAATGCAACACATTATTAGGTTAGACGCACAAATGAACAATCCTATGTTGCTGTGAATGTGGATATCCTTAGAATAAATCAGTTATTTGCATTCCAGGTCACTTCTAGGCTTTTTTTCCTCCGTAATTCCATACTCCAGCTCTTCAATTACTTCCTACTTTCATGTTTTAATCTGTTGTGGTATACGTTCATGGTGATCTTTATTCCTCATTTCAACATCATTGAGTTCTCCCCACCAAGATCATTCTCATAAACTCTCAACAGCAGCAGAGGAAAATCAGCAGATGAGCCACAATCAATCAGTCAGGAAACAGCCTAGGAGCAGGTTGTCTTCTGGACAACTACTTCTGCACACTCCCATGTTTGCACACTTCCACAAGTATATTCCCACAAGCAAGTTAATGCATTCAAATAAACATATTATAAATGGTATTTTAATTCTTTCTTCATTCAGTTTTGGGCAGAGTCTTTCTCAAACCACCTGAAAGTAGATGGACATCAATTCAGGAATTCATGATCTGACAAGTAATATTGCATGATCCATTTCTATTTTCTTTTATCTGCTATAGTCAGTGGATCTGGGAAATCTTTTTAAGCAAGGATTTGGAGAATTGACACAGCTCCCATCTCCTTGGGGATTTTCTGCTTTTCCCTAGCTGCTCCCTCCTTGCATTTGTTTGAGAGATCAATATTGTTACTGCTCAAGCTATAATGTCTGATGTTTTATGCTTGGCTAGAGAGGCTCCCTTGATTTATTGTCCTAAATACAATGTATCAGCTATTAAAATTTGTCCTAGCTTAATCAGAGGCACATCTCTTTACTGTATTAGACACAGATGTGAGAAAATCATGATAAATATCCACATGCCTGGGATAATCCCGAATGAACCATTACACGTAAACTTACTAAGCTTTTCTAATGATGTAAGTACAGTATTCATTCTCAGTTTAGCATATGCCACTGGTGATCTATATATTTACGGAATGAATTACATATAATGTTCCTCATGCCGCTGCTTCATAGTATCATTTTTCTTGCTGAATCTTTTGAAACTTTTCCTAATGTCACTATGAGCTCTGCATTAGCTGGAATCTCCTAATCTTTGCTACAGTATTCTAAATCTTGTTTATGATTCTGCGTAGAGAAAAATACATCTCAGACATTTTAGAAGTTATAAAATATACACACTGCTTCTCAGAACTACACATTTTTATCCAGAAAAGATGGAATTTCCACCAAGGTAAAATCTGACACCAGAGGAGTTCATGCCTTGATAATACGACAAAGGAGAAAGCATATTTTCTCAAGTAGGATGAACATCTCTGCACATGTCTAGCTACATGGCAGGTCAAACTATAGTGAACGTGAAGAATTTGTAGGTAGGGCAGCCCAAACTATTAAAACATCTAAGCACTATCTACGACTTGGTCTAGAGAGACATCAGAAAAACATGCAGATATGGCAGGACTGAAGTGGAAACCTTATCACCTGGACTTTCAGAGTGCATGACTGCAGTTCCAATATCTGCTACAAGTAAGACATTGCATGTTTCCCTCCCTCTGCTTCCATTCAGAATTATTTACACCCTTCCTACATGTGGAATATGATGTGGCAAGACGTAGCACTGTTGACAGATCATAGAATAGCTTGGGTTGGAAGGGACCTCGAAGATCATATTGTTCCACCTGCCCTGTTGCAGTCAGAGTTGCCAACAGCTAGACAGTTCCTCATGGCAATTATCTGGATCACAGGTTAAGGCAGATGAGGAAAAGAAACCGTAATTGTTTTAGCATTTGCTTTCAGATTTATGCAGGATATAACCACAGTAGAGAGTATCAGTACTTCAAGAATTGTCACCACCTGTCACAGAATCACAGAATGGCCTGGGTTGGAAGGGACCTTAAGGATCATGAAGCTCCAACCCCCAACTCAACAGTGAGCGCCAAGCAGGGTTTTCAGGAAATTCTGCCTTTCATACATCACAGATTTGTCAAACCAACCAGCCAACCAGCCAATCAAAAAGCCTCTACAGTCCAGTATTTCCATATTTTTGTCTGAAAAAATATCAGGTACTAATAACCCCAACATCACGGGGTTTTTGACCTTTGGTGTGAAATAGTAAAGAGCTGGCAATGTTCTCACACCTAACCCTAGATCAGATGCACATAACTCTGAGTGAACAAGTGCTTGCAAGACTGTTGCATTCTGCATTTGCAAAAGACTTCACTGAGGCATCAACAGAAAAGATGTTATCAGAGTAAAGTAGTGGTACATATTAACAGTGCTGACAGAATTGCAGCTTGTTGGAACTGTCACAGGGGAAGATAGGATCAAATGACATGGTGTACTTTCATACCAGGATTACTAGGAGGACCCATAACATCTATCTTGATTCCCGGTAGAGACTCATTATCAAGGGAGCTGAAGTGGTCTCAATTCTACAGGGGAAAAAAAAAAGAAAAAAGAAAAAGGAAAAACAAACAAACAAAAAAAAAAAGAAGAAAAGCAAAAACAAAAAAATCCTATAGTGTTTGGTTTTTTTTTTGTTTGTTTGTTTTTTTGTAATAAAAAACTTTAAATGACAATATTGTACATTGTCTTGACATTTGAATCTCTCTGCAGGTTCTATTCCAAAACAGTCCCTGGAGAATTAATAACATGTAATCACTAAAATAACTTTTCTCATGTCCCTTGAAGGCTGCAACTAATGTATTAAGTGCAGCTTAAAGAGAATAAGAGCATCATTAAAAACATAATAAATCATTTCATGTTACTGCATTATTTGTAAAATTACTCAGGTAATTATCTAAACTTTATTAATAAAAGGTTTTATTAACGACCACTTATACAGGATAGAACCAACCCAAAGAGCTTTCGAACTCAAATGCACACTGCAGAAGACAATGAAAACACTACTGTCAACTTTAAATAAAGCTTGAGGTATGTGTGCTGAGCTTGGTTAACTCCAAGGCTGTATTGTAGTGACATAGGATGCATTTCTATATTGAGCTAATTAGTGGTAGGCACTGTAAAATGTAAAGGAATTGGAACTTTTATGGAAGTGTAACCAGTCAACATGAATGTCAGGCCTCAGTACAGCATCAGAATTGAAGAAAATTTAAATGTGGCACATTCAATATTGATGTGGCTATACTGGTTTAAAATCATGCACCTTTCTTCAACAACTTTACCACCCACTATGAGCTATTTTCAGGGTAGCAGAAAACTTCATTATAATATAAAAATGACAGAAATAAACCAACAACTAGGTGGCATTGCCCAAAGGGGCTCAGACCAGTGCTCAAGCAAGGGCTTTCTAAATAGGATAGATGGCTGGTCACATACATGCCATTGCTCTGAGGATAATGAAAGTGGACGGGCTCGCTCTTTCTAGAGCTGAGGCAGATGCGTGACCCAAAGGGGATGACTTTAGCCCCAGAGCCATGGCTTAAGTAGTCCTGTATTAAATAAAACTGCTGTATGGTCTCATTATAGGTAAGATGTAAAACCTTTGGGGGTTTTGGTTTCTTTCCTTTTAAATCAACCAGTAATGACTGTCACAGCTAGCTCCTGCTTCATATGCAAGAATCACATCTGCACACGATGCTCTGCTGTGGCCCCAGGTTCAGCCTCACAACAGGATGAGCCTCAGAAAGTGCTGCCAGCTCACAGCAAATGTAAACTGAAGCGATTCAGGTGGCATGATGTGTTTCACTGAATGTGCTAAGTCACGTTTCCTCCCATTTGCAGTGGACTAAAAGAATGCACAGGGATAACTGGAAAGCTGCAGTCATTCCCTCTACAGCTACCTCGGCCATAATTCAAGCACATATCTAAAACTTTGATAGTTAAGAGTGCACTGAGAGATAGGCTATATCTAATTCATAGGATGTGTCATTTACAAGTTGCACAGTCACATTGTTTTCCACAAATCTCTGTTCCATTTATGTGCTCACTAGCAATTAGGCCCTTCACCTTTTGGGTCCTGAGAGCCTTCTTATTCCTAACCTTCATGAACAAGCTGTTGCCCTCTGCACATCCCAAAGACAGTACTGATGGTCGTATTTTCATATCCAGCTGATGAGTTATTAGGATGCTCAAGACTCTGCATAAAGATCTTGAACTTATTTCGCTCACACCAGATAATTGAAGTGGGATGTCCAAAGTGGGAATTCCCAAATCTTTCTGCCTAATGGTGTTCCTCTATAGGTGGAGCAGTGGAGAAAGCTAGGATCTGAGTGCCAGTCGCTAGTGGGTTTATTACACAGAGTGGGATATAAAATTAATGTGTAACTAAAGACTCGGACTACATACATTTAAAAGAATGCATCTTCCTTCTTTTGACATTTTTGGGGTTTTACATTATCTAAAGATAGAATTGGGCACCTTTCCTTTCTTCTTTTATTTTGCATATGCTGTTCCCTAGGTTTTCTAACAGCAGATTCCATCACATGAATCATATGGATGCTTACACCAAACTACCACCATGATACTGAAATATTTTTTCCACTGAGTGGATTATGGTTCTGGGGTTTTGTTTTGAGTTTTTTCTATTTGTTTTAAAATCAGCATGGAGAAGATTCCAGGCATATAGAATTTTAGCCTGAACAAGGCACCAGCAACTGAAAGCAGTATATTGTCAAACGATGACTAGATGATCTTAGAGGTATTTTCTAAAATTAATCTGAAATCTGTGTTTCTCTGAAAGCACTGCACAATCAGGAATCACAACTTTAGATGAGTAAACTTATAGCTACATATAGACTTACGCAGATTTCTTTCATCCGTAGAGCTCTAACTACTTCATTACAGAGAACTATCAGAAACATTGGCTTTACCTCAGCTAGAAAAATTGCCAAACTTGGGACATTTTTTATTACCATACAACCTCCAGTCAAATTATAGCCTCAGAAAAAGTTTGCTATTAACTGTGATCTTGCTCCTGCTCTCAGGAAAGGAAGATAAGAGCATCACCCTTGTACCAGTTCTTGTAAGCGGAAACAAACTGGGATTTTTAGATGTGAGTATAATTTTATTCCTTGGAAATAAATCTCTAAGTGCTTGCAGGCTGAATAGGACCCCACAGTCCTCTCTCTTCCTTTGGAATGGAAAAATGGAAGGAATCACAGCTTTACCTTTGCAAGGTTTGGACATCCTGTTTTCCCCACTCAGAAGTATACATCTATTTCGAAGAGCACAAGAGATTAAGGCGGAACATAGTAAGCGGTGGTTTGCATGGAAAGTTGTATTTTAAGAATAGCAAATAGTTTGAATAGTCTCAGCTGTTTGTGAACCCACCATGTCTCAGAGACCCCAGCTAGAGCTCAAAGAAGCCTGTGCAAATATTTTACTTTCTCCTGGAGAGCTGTGCTCCATCAGTGATATAGAAGCATTGAAAGGATTTTTTTCAGAATAGAAACCTTGCCATGGTGACAGGATTGTTGGCGCCATGTTCTTGTGCTTTTGCAGCCCCAGACTGCTGTTCACAGCTGTGAGAGAGGGCACATGGTCCCCTCTGGGGGCAAATGCCAAGGCAATTGACCTCAATTGCATTTGCAGTATTAGAAAAAATACAGAACTCTCCTAGTCAGCACTGCCAATAATTTCTGTCATTAAAAAGGGTGAGTACAATACAAGAAGGTCTCACTTGGAGGTCCCTTCCAATCCCTATGATTCTGTGATTCATCTATGTTGCTCCATAAGTAATGCCTCCTATTTATTTCCTTGGAAAGTACAAGAGATACAAAGAGCACAGTAATGTTATTTGATAGAGAAAATTCTCAGCTACAAAACACTATTTTCCAGCATAGTCACCACAATTATCTGTGCCTTTCAACCAGCAATGAGAAGAGCTTTTGTGCTGTGCTTATAAGAATCTGTGCTAGCGGAGGTGACCCACTCTTACTGTCACCTCTGGTGAAACGCAGCACCCACTGCCTCACTGTACTCACACCCACTGTCTGGTATCCATTAACATTCAGCAAGTGTTAATGGATCCCAATAGGTGCAATTCCTCATGGAGGAATTCAGTTACATACCTTTGCTTCATATGCATTTCCATGTCAGATGCCATTCTATCAGACTGCCCCTCTGCTGCCATCTGTCACATGACAACAGTGTAATGGAATACTAGCAAGAAGGTTCAACCTCTACTGCTGTACCACCAACATCCACCTCTAAAACTGTAGGCTGGCATGATAAAATAGGAAGCATTAGTCTTTGTAGCAGTCCTTGCATGTACATGCTACCTGGCTTCACCAAATTTGTGTTTCAGGAGCAGTATGGATCAGAACAGTCATCGCCACTCCATGTAACCTCATGGGCTGCTTTTGTCAAGGGGACTATGCAGTTACCTCCAAAGTAGGACTATTTCATCCAGCTTTTGCTCGTTAATGAAATTCTTTACAGTTAGGTAATGTATTTACTCACTAGTATCAAGCTGATCAGCACCTGTCAACTACCTGCCCCATAATGGGTGCACTATGCTGCCTACTTCCACCTGGGGCAGCATAAAAAGCAAATGCTGTCACACACTGAGCAAAGACACCCACCATTTAGAGCAGCGCCCTGCACTACATGGCCTAGAAAATACCAGGGCTGTGTAGGTTAAGAGCCTGTGATAGCAAACTGGCCTTGCTGATTGCATCAGTTGCACTGTGAGCTATAAAAAAGTGTTTTCCAGATTACCTATCTCCATAGGTTATGCTGTCATTATAAGGAACTGCATTTACGCAGTAGGGGAATTTGAGTTGGAAATGTGACACTGCTAGTAAAAATGTGAACTGGAACAAAAATTACTCTGGAAAGAAGCACCTTTCATTTCAAAGAATCTGTACTAAGCCTGAAGAGAGCAAATAATGAGCAATGAAAGGAGTCTTTGTTATGCTGTGATTTCAAAGCTCTGCCAAAATGTCAAATAATCCATTTAATCAATCAGAAAATTAAAGAATGTGGTAAATTCCCAAGGTAGTTTGAGGTTTTAGCTGTGCCAAGTAATTCAGCTACTGCATAAAGCTTATGTCACAATAGCAATTACTTAATAAGTAATTTTTGTCTAACCATGTTGATGTAAAAATACAATTTAGTTTTCAAATTATTTGCAGCTGTGCTCTGATATGGATACAGCTTGCAGTACCTCAGGAGACGTTTACATTTGTCACTTCAAGCACTGCTTTAATCTAATTTTTATCACACTATATCCTTTAAAAAGTTCCTGTTATCTCAATGCACTAAGAAATTGATTTCTTTAAATGGGTCTTCATGAGATAACATAAGAAAAGGAAGGAACTATCTGTTGATTCACATAAAAGTTTCATTATACACTTCTGATACCAGTTCCCAAATTCCTGTAGTTTCAAATATCAATTCTTTATAATGTTTGCTTTCCAAACTTGACTATTTGTTTCAGGACTGAGTTTAATGCTCTTAAGAATCCTAGATTATCACCAGTTAAGATCTGAAAATATGAAACAGGCTACGCTGAACATTTTTTATGTTGTAGGCTGTGTTTTTCTATCCCTCTCAAAGGACAAATTTGACAGAGTTGTTAAAAGTGCAGATTTTTGCTTTTAGCAGTCCTAATGAAATCACAGATCCATTTTGTCTATGTGAAATTAAACATCAACGTGTTATTAAAAAAAAAAAATTAAAGTTTTGATGAGTATTTAGATGCATTGTGTTGGTTTGGAAAACTTGAGAGTACTTTTATTGTCAGCCAAAATAATACACTACTACTGCATAAAAATGGCTAAGTTCAGCTGAAGTTGAATAAGCCTTAATTTTAAATCAGACTATTTTAGGTTTGGTTCTACATACAGATTTCCAGGACTTTTCATTTTATTTTTTTTCTGAATGTTATCTTGTTTTATTTTAAAGAGCTGCACCTATATTTACCGGTAATAATATGGACAATATCTGTTTTTCCTCCATATTTTTAAAAAATTGAAATGCTCACAGGAAAGAATCACAAACTCCTTTAAATATATTTCTGCACTACAGGTTTGTGGGTTTTTTTTTTTTGTTTTTTTTAATAAGCATTCAGTGTAACAAACAAAGCCTGACTTGCATTCATGACAGCAGGCGGTGAGTGTCTTTGTGATCCTGCAGCCTATTAGCATGATCTCCTTCAGTGGCCGGATGAATAGCGACCTTCCTTTCAGAAGCCACAGTGAGTTTTACAAAAGCATCTGTGCAGAGGAGGGCTGGAAAGAATCCAGAGTCATGCAGCTTTCACTAACTCACTGATCCTTTCTTCAGTTCTCTATCTCTGCTGCTTATAAACCTCTCTCTGTCCCCCTGCCTCGCATTTCCCAGGACAAAGACTGGACAAAGACTAGCGTGAAGACAGCAGAAGCATCCTGCAGAAATGAATTGAAATGGGCCATAAGTTGAGAACTCCTCAGGGTGCATTCAGCTTCTTCAAAAATTCAAGGACTTTGGCCAAAGAATAAGCACCAAGTTGGTAACGATTGACTACAGCTGGTCTTCAGATTTTAATGGACTGGGTCATCTCCTTGCATTCCCCTTCCAATGTCCTTCTGGAGCACAAGTGCTTCCAGGGTTGAAGAACCTGGGAAATATCCTCCTCATTGCATTTCCTTGTGGAGACAGGAAGAATTAGCATACAGACTTGGAGCCATACATGAAATAAGAAAAATAAAAGTGCTTTTTGTCCAAAATATTTTAAAGAGAGAACTACTGCTTTCTGTAATGATTCTTCTACTTATCCTACTTGCTAGAGTTCTAAAAGTAACCTAGCTAATTCCTTCAAAATGCTATTCCAGGTTGATCAAATCAACTCAAAATTTAGGTCCAATCAAAGCATTTTCATTTCAAACCTGAAAAAAAATCCTCTTGAAAAGTTCATTTATTCAAGCAAGTAAGTAGGAATATGGAGCCCGAACTCTACCCAGAACTATTCATAATGGGTAACAACACAATAAGAGGCAAGTTTATGTGGATATAAAAATGGGCTTCATTCTGGACATACATGTATTTTCCATGGGGGAAAAAAAAGGTATTTTCATTTTAGAAATGTCTGCTAAGGAGTAGCAAACCAGAAACAATTGCCACCCATGTTATAAAGGGAGAGAGAAATATCAAAACTCACGTAACATTTGCCAGATGGCCAAGTTATGGGTGATAGTTTGTAATTAAAAAAGTATAAGGGAGAAGGATTGAACATAATACATTGTGTACAATATTTCTTGAGAAATCAAGAAATCAACCACATTGACAAGGCAACTTACAAGCTAACCCTAGGAATTAAAATGATGGTGAATTATTTGGTCAGAAAAACTTACTTATCTCTATGTACATAGATCCTTCTACCCCCTGACCAGCCAACTGAAATAGCACCTCAGCTTCTTGTCATATAATGCTAAGCTTCATTTTCCAAAGTCCAGCATAGTGTTGTGGATGAAGTCAACTGATTCTTCTATCAGCAAGGCATGATAGTGCTAAGAGAACAGGTAAGTGCAAGTGTCCAGAAATAACATCTCTGATTCTATTTTTAGACAGCTATTGCAAGCCTCTCTTCTTTCCTCAGTGGCACAGCCTTCCCTACAGTTAACAAAGCACTTCATACATCCAGATTTAATTGCTGTTATTTATTCTCCATGCTGCTACCTTTGAAGGCTGATTTAAAATAGTGGCTCTGACAGAAAAAAAAAACTACCCTTCATCTTATTTCCTTGCTTTGGAAAACATACTATACTTGTTTTCAGAGGCTTACATGCTTTCACAGGTGACATTCAAACTGTTTGCATCGTCCTAGAAAGACTTAAAAAATCCATCTTGCCACAGCTGCCAAGAGGTTGCCTCTCCTGAAAAACTGGTGCACTACCTAAGATTATTTTGAGTAGTGCCAGGCATAAGAAGCATGTTGCCTTGCTCTTGACTCAGACTGTTAATAAATAAAGAAGGTACAAAATATGGACGTTTGCAAAACATTAAACAAAGTAGTAACTTTAACATTTCATCTTTGTGACAAGACCTTGCTTTTTTCTGACAAGTGACTACATTTTAAACGTACACACACACACACACTCTTTTTACTCAAATTGTCACTGACAAGAAAAATACTCTGTCATCAAGGCAAGATGTCACGCAATGCTTGATTGTCAAGCTCTTATAACAATAATGCACAATTCAAAAAGGGATTTCTGATATAATGTCACAGGATTTCTAAGAAAGCACATCCCTTGCTCAGGAAAAAAAAAACACTAGCAAACACAAACAACCCAGGAACAGATCAGCTCCACCTTAGAGGCAGATGGAAGAACACTTAGAGTAGCAATAATAAAATTCTTTGGAAAGAAGAGGTTGAAGAAAGATCTACTATCTCTGGGTGAACTGTTACAAAAGAATCAACAAACCTACTCTCTCATCCCCATTAACCCAAGAAAAACACATTAGAAACATAAAAACATATTTAAGATGTGACTACTCTAGGATATATTACTGCTCAATAATTTATGGGTAAAAACCCTTTGGTACTTGGCTACAAAGGGAAGTCAGTGGAGCTGATTCAGCAGACAGACCAAAACAAGGTACCAAAGTGAAATAGTGCACTTATGCCATTCTGATGCCTAGTTTACAGGGATATTTTAATCTTCATGAGACTTCAGAGGATTGCAACTTTCCTGGCATTTCTTTCTATACACTTCACCACTTTGTGACTGATTTGTAAAACCAGAGTAGTTTCAAAAAAGGCATGCTTAAAATTTCAGCCTAGTTTCATTAAGCAAATGGGACAAAAACTGTTGGCAAGATGAAACCTACAAGTATGCTGACTGGCCTTGCTATGGCAGACATAAACAGGTCCTGCTCATGCTCCAAGGAAAGTTTGCTCCCAGCAGGCAAGAAGTAGTTACACTAGCACAACACAGACCGAAGTCTTATATTTTCAGTACCTCAACATAGGCAGAGTAAGTCTTCATCAGTGACCAAAAGGGCAGGTAAACACTGTATAATTAACAGAGGTGAGGGGAAATAAATCGTTTTTTCTTTACTGGGCAAACCTCTTTTGGATTTTTGAAACCACACATATTTTTCTCCAAATAGTTTACAGCAGCGAACTATTAAATGTTTCCCACAGAAAGTTCAGGTATGACAGTGGCCTCGGTGATAAAATCTGCCTTTTTAAACCCAGTTCTCTGTTTCCTCTTTAATCCTTAATCTTATCCAAAGTGAAGGGAGGCATTTGAAGTAAGGTATATGCTGTGCTAAGAAAGCAAGATGTTCAACCTATTTACACCAAATTATCTGAGGGATTATAAACAGCATCAATATATTCAAAAATACATACATTACATTTTCAGTGTAGTTTCTGATCGAATACATAATACTTATTAACTTCCTCTGGCTGCTGCAGAACTAAAACTACTATGGGAAAATGAGCTGGATTCTCATCAACGGTTAACAATTAATACATTATTTACCACATTCCCATGGAACTTGTGTAATTTCACAGAAACCAATGGAATTGCAAAAGAAACAACCAAGGAGGATTACTGGCACTGCTGAAACTGAGGACTTAATTTTTGGTCAGTAGTGTCCTTCCAAATAGGTGCTGACACGTAGGAAAAGAGCTCAGCTTTCCTTTAAGATTGTGCCTTCAACCAGTTGGCTCTGCATTTAAAAGTACTTCAACTTGGAGGACATGTGAATCTGGAAGTACTTTGGAAATACAATACAGTACTGAAAGTATACTTTGCAAGTGGGACTGCATTTTTCACTGTATTCTCTGCAGTAATGATGAATTGTATATTGTTTAGGAGTGACGAAAATAGAGTTTAACTGCAATCTACCATTAAACTGGATGAAATGGAGAAAAAGAATACAGGAGCACACCTGAAACTGTCTAAAGAACTTTGTCCCAGGTTTCTGGTGAGTAATCACCATATCCAAAGTAAACATTGAAAACATCTGGGGGCAAATGATGAAGACAGTTTTTATCTTAACCAAATACAAAGTTGAAAGACAAGACCAGTTTATTCTCTTGGCAGTTCATCCTGGATACTCTTGGAAGCAATTCTGTTAAAACATAAAAGGCAAATACTTTGCTTTCTAACAGAAATCTGCAAGTAACTTGTTTTACAAAGTTTTACACATTTTACTTCACGTGACATCATGTGTGTAAGCCAAAGACTGAAATAATTGCTGCACTGTGTCTGTGAATTTGTCAAGGTCCAACTTTTCTGAGTGCTATTTGATTTAATCTAGAAATCTAAATTTAGGGGAAAGAAAAGGGGAATATACTTCCTTCCTAATTATTTCTTGAGCTTTTCACCAAATGAGGCCCTGAGTTACTATATCAAGAACATACTTTTTAGCAGGGGAAAAAAAAAAAAAAACCACACGGGAGAGAAATAATGAAGGAGTCAGAGTACAAAAAATCAATAGTTTTATTAGTATATTTTTCAGACGAAGAATACATGATTAAAATTGTAAATAGTTGTAGCAGAACAAACAGCCTACTCAAAAATATTCTCAAAGGGAACTGGTACCCAAAGAGCCAAGCAGAGTGGTAAGGCACTGTGTGGAATGGCAGCAATGCAAATAAACTGTCAAGGATTTTTTTCTGCTCTCAACACTATCGGCCTTTATCTCAGTTCCAGAATGAGAAAAGATCATGCATTTTCAAAAATCAAGTAAGAGGGGAAAGAGAATTCTTTGTCAATCCCCAGATCATCTCTCACGTTTGCTCTTGAACACGGAAATAAAGAACCTGGATCACTAGCTAAGAGGGTAGACCTTGCTTTGTTCTGTCTTTAATTTTCAAGCATTTACAAATTCACTGGATTTTCTTGATATTCATTTTGGCATTTGTTTATTATATACATTAAATTCTTAGCTTAGTGTTTCATATACAGTGTTATCTTTAGCAGAATATGAAAGATGTATGAACGGTATAAACACCAAACACTGATGTGAAGATGGATCAGCTCATTAGAAACTGATTTCCTCTCATCAAACTACATGAGTAAGAGATGAAGAAAGAAAATGAATAACATGGTAGTCAACATGGTGGCATACTAAATCATCTTCCAATCATTCTCAATAACTCTACAACTACAGCATGCTATCCTGATGGCCCCATCTGAGTTGATGATTTTTCACAATGTATTTCATGGCTTCCATCCCTACATGAGACTTTATTACTATCACATAGGAATAAAAAGCCATAAAACACTAGAGTGAATTTATCTTGATCAGATGCAATACTTATTTTCTTCACATGATTTCACCACCACTCCAAAACTAACCAATAATTTCATGCTATATTACTGAAGATTTGAAACTACATTTCAATGACAAGAAACACACTGAAATGGTTACATCACAAATTAACAGAGCTTTAGCCTTTAAACACATTCCTACCTATGAGAATCAAGAAACAATCACAACACACAGCCATTTAATCCACTGATAAAAGACAAGACACCACAGAAGAATGTCACTTCCACATACATCTTTCAACACATAAGGAAAGACAAGACAAAATAGAATCTGGTATACGTTAAGGCTTTGAAAGCACCACTACCAGCATCTTATTAAAATTCTTTGCCATGGTGGCTTCCTGGCATGCATTATAAAAAATGCAGAGACAATCACTAAGAAATCTTTAAGACATCTGAGCTTAAGTAGAGAAACAAAGCAAAACTCCCTACTTATGGCACTGAAACAGCTACTACCACAGAGCTGCTAGCTGATATGGCTCCTAGTCCCTGGGACAGCTATATTCTGGGCTATGAGCTATTTACTATAGTTCCAAAGTCCCTATTTCTCCCGATCAAAGACAAAATGAGACAAATTATAATATGCCCTTATTTTCTTAGCCAGACTACGATACTGAGGTCCTGGTCTGAAAACAGTTATTTATTAATGTAATTACTGTTCATCTTCTTATTACTACTAATTGGCCAAGTTGAAACACAAGTCTCCAGGGTCATTGAAAAGTCAATACAATAATTTAACTGCCATTTGAAAATAATTTTGCTTGCACACTTGCAAGCAAACTAAGCTGCATTAGAAATGTGTTGTTAAGCTAAAAGCCTTCACCAAAAATATTTTATATTTTTCCAGCCATGTATCCCCCTTGCATGATACCAAAATGAACAGTGATGTACAGTTGACACTAGAACTAAAAATTAACTCAGCTTTGATTTATATACTGCTACTCTTTCTTGCCTACCAAATCCTATTTCTTGCATAATATGATGTTGATAGCATAGAAAAGAGCAAGAAATCATTAAATGAAAGGAAGTGCATAAATAAATTCAATTATCATGCATAAAACATGCAAATGATTTAAAGACTGCATATGAAACTCTAGTTTATATTCATTAATCTCAGGTTGCACTTTTGAGAGAGAAAGAGACACTAATTGGGTCCAGATTAATGCACTCCCAAACCTTCCAATTTGTTTTTAGGTGAAGGTTAAATGAGATGTGTTAAAATAAACACAGCTGCTCACATCCCCAAATCTCTGTCATTTGTGGGAAAAATAAAGAACTGGGAAGTATACTGCAGGCTTAGTGTAACTGAGAATTAGGCTTTTCCTGGGGACCTCAGAATTGCCATTTGCCTACTGCAACTTCTTATAAAAACTTTTCCCCAGGAAGATAAATTTGTGCTGAAAATTTGTCCAAACATCAAGCTAGGCACATGACACAGAGAACAGGGTGGAAGGGTTTTTATTTGTCTAAATCCTGTTATGTTTTCCTCTCTTACTCCAAAGGATGCTGCTGACATCTCGAATGCCATGAAGTCACTGTAAGAACTGGCTCAGCCACAACCTGGCACATTGCTGCCACACAACTCAGTGCAGTAGGAAACAAGGCCTCAAAGATGGCTCAAAGGGCTCAAATTTGTTCAACCAGACAGCAGAAAAGCAACATATAATGGAAAAAAACTCCTCCAACCCACTGCCTGCACCAGGCTTTGCTATTCCTTGGCACCCAGGGAGTCCAGTGAATCAGCTGGGGATGGAAATAGTGCTCCTCCAACTGCCCCCTCTCACTAGCTGTCAACACCTGCCTACCCAGGGCTAGTCCAGCCCCAGAAGAAAGGGAGGTGTAGGGGAAAGGGGATGGACTTTTGGCCCAGAAACAAATAACAACAAAAGGGCCCATTTCCAATCTTTGACAAAGGATGTTTAAATGAAATAAATAACAGTAACAACAACAAAAAGTCACCAAACTAATTTCACACTGAAAACAATGAATTTGGATGAGAGGCTCCAGGGGGAAAGGTTAAAATGTTATCAGTGATGCAATTACTCTTCCCTTTTGTTAAAAGACACTGGAAATAGAGTCCCTCCAATATAATGGAACACAAACGTACAGGATGGGATGCATTTGAATTCTTATATTTCTCTGATTTTTAAAATATTTTCCTCCTCAAGTACAGACATTACACAATGAAAGCACAAAAACACATACATGTAGACTTAGACATATATTTACAAACAAACATGGTTTCAGACACAGATCCACTTCTGCTGACAGCCTGATTTGGAGAGCTTTTTATTAAAATTAATTTTTGCACACTTGCAGTTGCTATATTAGCTGCAATAAATAACAACAATAAGGCTGAAATCTGTCAACATCTTGACAAATATTCAAAGAGCTGTTTAGGTAGAAAATATGCTTATGATATTCATTGCTCCTAAAAGAGAAAATGATTATACAGTAACTAAACCCTAAGTAAGAGCTAAAGATATTCACCTCATGAAGCCATTGCTCAACTAGCCCCTTGGCACTTGCTGGAATTATTCACAGCACGAGCTCTACTTTTTCATTTTCTGCTGACTCCATGTGGGTAATTTCTTTCTCATGATTAAAAGTGAGCTTGGCAATTCCTTCAAAGCATTTCTTTAGGTGTGGCTGGATGTGGAGTGGATCCTTTGTCTCAGAAAGGATTCTTGAAAGATCATTGCTGCACTGAAAAAAAAAAAAAAAAAAAAACAAACCTGAAAATGATTTAAAAAAAAAAGGATTAAAAAAAAAAGCAATTTATAGGTATTTATACGAACATTTTTTACACCACCACCACCAACAGACAGATGCAATGGACTGTTTACCTTGGAAAGAATAGTCTTTTCTTCCCCAAATAATCATTCAAGGCCTTCCTGAATGTCATCCAAAAGCGATTCTGCCTCTTCCAACTTATCCAGCATCTGGGGCTGCGAGATAACCCTTGTGGCATTGGTCTCCTTCACTGACTCCTTCGTTATTAGCCTCCTGGTGGGTGAGATAGAATACAGCGAATGTAATAACCATACTTCACACAACAGGCTTGCTCTCTCTTTTAAATTGAAAATCCCCTTATTACAAAACAAGGGGTGTTCTTTTTCTTCTACCTTTAAGTAGGACTGCCACATTCATTGCTTTTTACAAAAACGCAGCTGCTTTTTAAGCTACAGATAAATAGAATCTGCTAGGCGGTAATTCTACTCAGTCTGAATGCATTATTTTCTAAGTCACTTTGGCAAGGGACTTCTTATTATAAACTGGAACGAACAAGTCCTTTTCTCAACTAATTATGAGTATGTTTTGTTCTATACTATTAACTTACAATGCCAGATTGATCAGCTACTTTTTGCTTCAGCCAGTCCAATAAATTAACACATTCTTTCTAGGAAATTAGAGACCTAATTATTAAGACTTTCCAGACTAATCATGAAAATATAAATAATATAGAGCAATGAAGAATGGCATATCAATAACATTCACACAGTCCCTTTGATTTGCACAATGCAACCTCCCATTTCAACACCACAGATGTGTGGATAGGAGTTATTTTGACTGGACCTACAGAAATTTTGTTTCATAAAGCTTTGTTATATTGATATATAACCGTATTTGATATTTTATGAGAACTGAGGAAAAAAGGCAAATCTGAAACACAATTTTTCATATACCTGTCCCTGGTGCCTTTTTTGTTTTCCTATTGTTGGACTTTCAACTTATAAAAAAATCAGGAAGAATAGAATAGAAGCCAAAGCTACAAAGACATTAAAACAGACAAAAATCAGGAGTTGTATTATTACTCTTTTCACCATAGAACATAATCTACTGTATTTGATTTGAAAAATAATTTAGTTTACAGAGAAGAGTTTGATATTTCCCAGCAATACCACAAAGTAGAATACAGCATTGAGGTTTTTAGGACCATATGTGATTCAGAACACTTGGATTTGACAAAGAACTTTCAACAACATTCCAAGTGCACAACACATTTTGCTCAACTGTTGTCAATAGTATATAATTACTGGTACAAAAACACTCCAACAAATGAGATGCAAACATTTAGGTATTTCCACATAATTGCATTCATGCAAAATACACTGTGATTAACTGCATTAAAAAAAAAAAAAAAAAAAAAAAAAA
>PPHD01001301.1:0-32732 GCA_002909625.1 Bambusicola thoracicus
GATGTTTGCTATGAATTGTTGCAGTTTTGAGTTAACAGTAGTCTGAAATTTCACCAGCAATAGGGTTTTGTTTATGTGATGTAAATAAATAAATAAAATAAAAAAGAAAAAGAAAGAAAATAAAAGAGAGTTGAACAGCTGCTTCTAGTTTTTCAAAAGACTTTTATTTCACACTGATATAAAACTTCAGTGACATGCTTCTGTTGCTGCCCCAAAAGAGACAAATAATGAGCAGACACCTCTAATAGTTCTGCTGTTCTTGATCTGAACTTAGATCAAAAGTATGACAGCTATACAGAAATTGTTCTAAGTCATTGGAGCCCTATTGGCAAGTTGGAACAATTCCAGGGGGATAGTTTTCCATTCAGAGGAGGCTTAGATCATGCACTAGCAGGCAAGAAACCTTGATCACAGATGGGTCAAATAACCTTGCAGCATTCTATTACATTGTGTAGAAGTACCGAGGAGAAAAAGAGATAACGTTGAATGTTACAAGGCTGTCTGTAAACTAGCAAGTCATCTGAGAGAAAAAAAAATGAACAGAAAGATAAGCCAGTAAGTATTCCAGTCACTTTACATGTATTAATTACATGTTGGTGAGACAGCTAAGCACATTATGGAGGGATAAATAACCTACTTTAAAGGAAAGCTCCAATCATGCCTCACTGTAAAGCAGATCCCTAGCCCGTGTTAAAGGACATGTCTTCCTCACAGCCAAAGACTATGACAGCTTCAAATATGTCCCACTAAGGCTTTTTCCACATGGCCTGCAGCCATGACCATTTGGTGCATCTTACTTCTGTACATCTGCACTACTTCCCTTGAACTGACAGGAGAGGAACTTGTATAAGGACATTTAATGCTTGTTTGATGTGAAGTGAACCATGGCCAATGACAGTAGATGTTCATGAGATAAGGGTAACTTTTAAAATATTTATAAGTTTGGAAAATGGGGTGTGATTTACAAAGCACAATAAAAGAAAGGTTTGTGAAACAGTGAAATCATGTTGCTAAATAAAGTGATCCTTCTAAAAGGCTGAGCTTGACTCTATTTCTAAACAGATGCTTCGACTTCATAACTGTGGGAAGGGTAGCAAGAAACTTCAAAAATTTTATAAGAATTCTTCTGAGGATTCTATTCAAGAATTCAAGAGGTGGTTCTAAGAAACAATTGCAGACATAATTCCAGTTGCTTTTATCATTTTTGACACTGCATTGAGAGCAAAGAGTCTACACAACACTGCTATCCCATGAGATTATTTTTGTGCAGCGCAAGTTTAGAAACGTATTAATAATTACAAGTGTTCAGGACTACCACACTGATGCAATCTTTAATTCTTCAAATTTTCTTAACATGTTGAAATGTTAAGACCTAGTGCCCTCCAAAATTTTATTTTAATTCTAAAGTATATCAAAACAAACAAAATGTATTTAAATCAATTTTATTCAAATGTATTGAAATCAATTCAGGTCTTTAAAATTTGTACAGGGAGTTATATTAGAAAAATGCACTGGAAGACACATTTCAAGTCCTCCTGGCTTTGCTGATAGCCTTAGACACAAAAGTTTCAGTAGAGTCTTGACACAGAAGTTTCAGCCCTACTCACTCAGCCCACAACACCAAACAAATCTTAAAGACAGGATCAGAATAGGCCCTATGAAATTCAGTCCACAAAGAAACAGTACACTGGGGCCTGCAAAGTAGGCAGACTTATCTAAAATCCTTCAAGAGTAAGGGAGAAGACATAGGTATGGTCATGGAAAGCACCTATCACACCCACATGAAATACTGTGTCTCTTCAGTTTCGCAATTTTTGTTGATAACATGGAACCCTAGACCATGAACAGAAATTAAAAAAAGCTTAGACTACAAGTAATTCTGATTTATGTTTCAATAACTACAACATATGAAAAGGTGTTTTTTATATTTGGTCGTTATTGCTTAATCTATGAACATGTTTATTAGTATCTTATTATTGAGTTTCGAAAAATTTAACAATACTGGACGATTTTCTAACTTGTATTATATGACCTTCCTCTTGTGGATGTACAGAGAAAATTAAAGTCATAATAGCACTGGGTATTTATTTGCAAAAATACATTTAAATTGCCCAACAGTCCCAATTTCATTTATTTTAACAGAACAAAACTCGACTGTAGAATTCTGTCTGAAATACAAAGAAATGACACCACAGAGATTAAAAAATAAAATCAAAGAAAAATGCCAACAGAAAGACTAGTAATTGTCATTATTTTAATTCTTAACACCTTTACTGCCTAGCTCACATTTGCTACTGGTAAAAAGTATATTTCTTGTCCTAAATTGTGCAATAGTGCATGGCTGCATTTATACCATAAGCAAATCAGTATCTTTTCCGCATATCAGGTGAAAAGAAAAAGAGACAGAAGGGGAAAGGGCCTTTAGAGTTTGTATTCTATTTTAAGGTTATACATTCTCTGCCCTCTGCTTAGACCTAGGGAATAGGAAAGTCCCATTCCCCAGTGAGATGTGTTTAAAATAATAACCTATCCCATTTCTTCAGTGGAGCCAACTCTTCCTATTCTTTCTCCTTGATTATGCACTATTTTTTGCAGTAAGGCATCATTTTTAGCTTCACAGAGGCAATCCCATCGGTGGTCAGTATGATACAGTAAAGTGTTTTAACAACAATGACCAAAGTTTTACAAATATATTTGGCTTCTTCCAAATAAAATATAAATGTTCAATTCTACATGTGGACAGAAAATAATCCCTTCATTAATCATATTTTAAAATTTTGAATTTATTAAAAAAATTGATGTTTTCTGAAAAAGAACAGAGGAATATTAATGTCCAAAACCTGGTTCACTTGGGTTGTGCATTTGCTTCAAGATGGCAAATTTACCATGATAAAAAAGTGGTTTCTGCCTTTTGAATAACCTCTAAAAGCCCAGAAGTAATTTAGAAGATAGAGAGAATGAGCTTCAGACCAAGGGATTTGTCTCTTTTAGACAAAATTAAATAACATTTTTAGTTCTCACTGATTCTATTTTTCTTAATAACATGGTCCTCAAACTTGTACACATATGAGATCTGTGTTGCACATTCTCTTTTGGCAGGAAAATGTTTCCTGTAATGCAAAATCAGTCTGAGGCTATCTGACATTATGTCTAGCACCTTCCCCAGACTTAATCAGCATCTAGTTGGCACTAGCTGAACTTTGTAATGTAATTTCACATCTCATACATGGTGACCTTGTACAATCCTTTAATTGTAACTAAAAGGAATTTAAAAAAAGTTTTTTTTACCTTCCTAGAGAAAGTCAAAAAGAAGCCAGGAACAGGTATACTAGGTTTACCTAGCTGATATCACATAATCTTGCTTTATTTGTCCGTTGCTTCCTCTGCATTTATTTCCAAGTCTTGTAAGATAAAAGGATTGCAAAAGCAATGTAGAAATGAGTTAGTCATTTCATGCTCTTATGTGGTGGATAAGACCCACTAAGTCTTATCTCTCACACCTTGTGGGTGATATTTGAACATGTCTCCAGCTGTTAGCAAGAGGTCTGGAAATGTGGAGACAAGATTTACTGAACAGAGAGGGTCTGAACTTCCTCATTGGTAAATCTGGGAATTATCTCTTATTCTCATAGAATCATAGAATCATCAAGGCTGGACCTCCAAGATCATCCACCTGTCATCAATATTTCTCACTAAATCATGTCCCTCAGTACAACATCTAAACATTTCTTGAACATTTCAGAGAATAATTTTTTCCTTATGTCCAACCTGAATCTCCCCTGATGCAACTTCAGGCCATTCTCTCTAGTCCTGTTGCAAGTTACATGGGAGAGGAGGCTGACCCCCACCTCACTACAGCCTCTCTTTAGGCAGCTGTAGAGAGCAATAAGGTCTCCCCTAAGACTCCTCCAGACTAAATAACCCCCGCCACTCCTCATTAGACTTGTGCCCCAAACCCTTCACCAGCTTCATTGCCCTTCTCTGAATATGCTCCAGGGCCTCAGACTAGGTAGAATATGTCAACAGCCTTTCCCTCATCCATTAGGCGAGTCACTTGCTCAAAGAAGGAGATCAGGTTGATAAAGCAAGACCTGCCTTTCATGAACCCATACTGGCTAGGCCTGGTCCCAGTTGTTCCACACATGCTGTGTGATCTCTCAAGATGATCTGCTTCATAACCTTACCTGGCACTGAGGTCAGGCTAACAGGCCTGTAGTTCCCCACATCTTCCTTATGACCCTTCTTGTAGATGGGAGTCACATGAGTAATCCTCTGGGATCTCTCCAGTTGAGCAAGAATGCTGATAGAGGATGGAAAGCAGCTTGGTAGTCACCTTTTCTAGCTCCCTCAGAACCCTTGGGTGGATCCTATCCAGCTTCATGGACTTGTGGCAGTCCAGGTGAAATAGTAGATCTGTTTCCACCTGAATCCTGGTGTGTTTGTTCTGCTCCCCATCCCAGACTTACACATCAGGGAGTGGAGTACCTTGAGGATAAATCATCTGACTTTAAAAGACAGATGTAAAGAAGTCATTGAGTACCTCAGCCATTTTGTTACCGTGTGGTAACATTCCCACCACATCCAGTAAAGGATGGAGATTCTCCATAGCCCTCCTCTTACAATTAATATATATGTACAATAGTTTTTTTGTTCTCTTTCACCCCAACAGCCAAGTTGAATTCAAGCTGGGCTTTTTCCTTTCTAATTTTCTCCCTGCACATCCTAACCATTACTTTGTACTCTCCCCAAGCTGCCCGTCCCTTCTTCCACAGGAGTTAGAATCTGTTTCTCCTGGACCCTCAGGAAAAGTTCCCTGTTCATCCATATTGGTCTTTTTCCCTGCCAGCTCATCTTGCAGCACAGGGGGATAGTCTGCTCCTGCCCCTTTAAGACTTCCTTCTTGGGGAGCAATCAGCTTTCTTCAACTTCTTTACCCTTCAGGACTGAATCCCAAGGAATCCTCCCTACCAGTGTCCTGAACAGTTCAAAGTCAACCCTCCAGAAGTCCAGGGTAGCAGTTTTTCTGCCCCCCCTCCTGACTTCACCAATAATTGAGAATTTTGCTATTTCATGTTCACTCTATCCAAAACCACTCTGGACCCCCAGCTCTCCCAGCAGTTCTTCTCTATTTGAGAACAGTGGGTCTAGCAGGGCATCCCTTCTGGTAGGCTTTTTTACCAGCTGTGTCAGGAAGCTTATTTCTTTAGTTTCTTATTTCTAGCTGAGAAAGGGAGTCCAAATATGGAGCTGAGTTTCTAGCACCGTGTAGACTATACGGAATGAAGCTATGACAGTGACAATATCGCAATATATATTTAGACAGCTGTTAATGGATTACTGAGCAAAATATCTGTACAGAAGCTCACATTCAAGTTTTCAGTGAAGAAATCTCCGTACCAGAGATAGGTTTTATGCAGATGCATTAGCTATGACTTTTTTGTGATCTCTTGTTTAATCACAGTGATGCAGCTGGCTGACAGAAGCTGCTGGGCAAGATTACAACAATCTATGAAGGCTGCTCTGAAAGTAACTTTATCTTATTTTATTATGTTGGCCCATGACATCAGAGGTGGATGTTTGTGGTATGGCAGTAGAGACTGAACCTTCCCACCAATATCCTGTTATATTTTGTTGTCGTGTGACACATGGCAACAGAGGGGCAGTCTGACAGACTGGCATCTAACATGGAAGTGCTTATGAAAGTGTGTCATTGAATTCCTCCATGTGGAAAAAATGGCACCCATTGTTCATCGATACTTACTGAACATTTATGGAGACCAAACAGTGGATGTGAGCACAGTGAGGCAGTGCGTGGTATGTTTCAGCAGTGGTGACAGTGACGTGACAGGCAAACCTCATTCTGGACAGCCACGCACAGCAGTCGCACCACAAAATGAAGAACATCTAATCAGGTCATCCACAAGAATAAGTTAATGGTGATGACTATAGTGAAAAATAGTCTTCTGTAGCTGAGAATCTGCTCTATCAAATAGTAGCATTGTACTTTTTGTATCTGTTGTAGTTTGCAGGAAAATAAATAGGAGACATTTCTTTTGGAGGAACCTACATTGATTGCATTCATTTCAGTGATGATGGAGCCAGATCCTTCTCAGACCCTTCCCTAGCAACAAGACAAAAGACAGTGTGCATGAAACAAATCACAGGAAGTTGTAATTAAATAGAAATTTTTTTACTGTAAAAGTGGTGAAACACAGGAATTAATGACCAAGAGAAGCTACTAGTCTCCATCATTGGAGAGATTCAAAATTTGACTGGACAGAAACCTGAGCAACCTCCCCTAGGTGGCTGCTTTGAGCAGGAGAATAAATTGAGAATCTCCAGAGCTTTCTTCCAACTTCAGTCACATTATGGTACTGTGACATCCTTTATGTGCTCTCATGCTTTTGGAAATTTTACGTTCTCTTCATTTCTCTAGCAATAATGATTTATATATTAAAAAAAAAAAAAAAGCTTTTAAAAAAATCAGTTTGTCTTTTGAGAAACTGCATATATTTCAGAAATGAAATTATCCAGTTATATGAATCATAACTTGTGCTAAAGTCTAGACATGTTCATTGTTACATTAACCACACACAAAACTAACATCACTTACCCAGCTAGTTCCAGCTGAAATTATTTCTTTATGAATAGGCAGTTAATTATGTTTGATATCATGGAATATCGTGGAAGTTAGCCACATATAAAACTTTCAGAAGATGTTGTCTCATGTAATGATCCTATTCCAGAATGGCTTGGTGTTTAAATGAAATTTATGCACCAACTTAGCAAAAATATACTTTTTTTTTCCAGTCAGTACCCTTGGACTTGCTAGTAACCAGTAGTGATTAATATCATATCACTATTTTACTTCATTTAAGGCCCATTCATGCTTTTTGTGATACAAACTCTGAGACTTCACTTAAACGTAGGACAAGGAAATAGAAGAGGTGTGAAATTGATCAAACTGTCAAGACGGAGGTGAAAACTATAAACTAGTCATCCAAGTTTTATCATGTTAGATGTTGAATTATACACATTTTATAAATTAATCAGTATTTATAATTAACTTACACAGTGCTTTTTATCTAGTGACATAGTGATTCTTATCTAATATCAATTAGAATAATTTCTGCAGAGTGAATAATATTATAATACTATATATCAGTTATAGACAAGAAATATAGTGCATTATTGGTCTTAGATTTTGCTAGACTAAATGCTCATCAGTTAATGTGTAACTGGTTACTTTAGCTGCAATACAAAGTGAAGTTCATGCCTCCTAAAGAATATTTTGCAAATATGCTGCAAGACAGCCTTGAGCTTGTAAAAAACATAGTTTCTAAAAGATTGTGATGAATGTAAATGCTGGCACCTAAATAAATGAAGAAGGAAAATATGGTAAGTTTAAGCTGAATTATAGTAGGAAGATAATCAAAGAAAAATAATATGATTGTGTGCTTCATTCTCACTTGAGTCTTAATAACTGAACTAGCTCAGTGCTCAGTATATGTTTATTGCTAAGAGGCTCTGAAAATTAGCAGCCTAATATAGCCTAGTATAGAAGTATATCCTGTAAATCAATATTAAATTTGACAGTAAATTGGTAAAATGCACTAATGTGGCAAAGAAACAGGCTACAGGGCAATTTATGTCATCATTTCCAAATCTTAGCTATTTATGAATGTTCAGTGCCTGCAGATAATCAGAAGTTTTGGACTGTCCATTTGGAACTATTTTAATCTTTGATGGATGTTGTAAAAATATTTCTGGCCTCTGGCTTCTTTAAAGAGACTCATTTTCTTCTTCATTACTGTTTTATTGCCCCACTGTTGTTTATTATCCCAAATCCAAAGATAAACATACCATAGACATCACTGCAATACTCAGTTGTCTTCTGTTCCTAAATGCCATTTTGTATCCTATACTTCTTGTGTGCACATTATATTCTTTCTCTACATAAACTTCTTATAGTTAACAAGTATTGTCTTTTAATTTTCCCAGACTCTTATCTGCTCCATTAAGTTATAAATGTGTGCTTCTTGTCTGGATATATTGTGCTTCAGTACATATTTAGCTAAGTATGGGTACATACCAAGAGCCAGATTTCATTCAGTAGCAACAGTTTTTTATGTTAGCTTTTTATGTCACCTTTTTTTTGCACAGCCTAATTATTGTTTTTGCTTTCTTGATTCTAACGTAACTTTAGCCAGTTAAAATTATACAGTGCAAGCAAATAAATATGAGGTATTATGTACCAAATAATATCAGAAGTGTACACACTACACACTTAGCTTTAGAACTTCGTTAGGCATTAATAACAGTTAAAAAGAAAATAAAAGTAAGTATTAACAGGAACCTGCTGAACAGAATTCATTATGTTCCCAGCATTTTGCTCAGGCAAGAGGATAGTCTTCTATATATATTTCAATAACAAGAGGTTAATAAAGATTATATTCTTATAAGTACAGAGGCAGTATCTGCAGGCTTAGCTCCCTTCCTGGATATTATACTTTCTACTTTCTTTTTTATTTTTAATAGCATTTTGATGCTTCAGAAATAAAATATTTTCATACCATATTGTCTATATAAAGGGTAATAATTGAAAATACAGTGATACATTAAAGCAAGAAAAATGGAAAATTTTAGCAAAATATGCTAAAAGGTCTTGAATATCTGCATGCCTCAGAAGAGTTCTAAAACCATTTCTACTATGTAACTAAGATAATTAATCTGATAATCTATTTAGTTCAAATCTCTGCTTGTTTTCATAATCAGTGTGTGGGGTTTTTTTCTTTCTAATGAAAGTGTCATTGTGTGATGGTGAATAATGTTTTTAATAGTTTCTTCATTCAATGAGAAATCATACACACCAAAAATACTTTCTTCACTCTCAAGAAGTTGAACTGAAATTTGGCACCTTCTTGCTGTTTGATTTTGAGAGCAGTTACATTTTCAAGAACAAGAGAAGACCATGCTCAGCAATCATTTCGGGTTACCACAGGGATCTAGCTTTAACTTTGATCAGTTAGATGTTATTTACTACAGTTTATGTTATGAAACAACACAATTGCTACAAACTATTTTTGTCTTCAAAATCACCAACTTTGACTTTTTTTCCCAAAAAACATTTGAAAACATTAACTAAACTGAAACCAGTGTGTACCTACAAGTTAAAAAAGCGTGTTAAAATAATTTCAGACAGTAATTTGTTATTCTCTCCCAGCTGTCTTCAACCTCAATAGTAGCATCTTTTCCTAGTCCAATATCTTTTTTTTTATTTATACTTAAAAGCAAATAGGAATATTCTGGAACAGTTTTTACATGTCTAAAGTATAGTCCCATTGATTTTGGATTAAAATAGATAAAGATCTGTTCTTCATGCTTTATATCAACAGTCACAGTGACTAGAGCTGCAGTACAGCTCCTTACATTTTTGTTTCTTTTGTTGTTTTTATTTCTCCTTAACAAAGATGAAGGTTTTGTTTGTTGCTCTTGGTCTTTAAGGTAAATCCCAGAATTGTGCTGAACTAGGAAGTTTCAGCATTATCAAGAAACTTTAATAGTTAAATCCTAAATAAAATAGACAGGAGTCCAAAAATAATCTCTCATTTGCTCGGAAGCTGAGCTGTAACTTCATTAGGTTTTTTCTCATAGTTTTCATTCAAAAATAATAATCTCAGAAGTGAATTTAGCAGTCAGTAAGAATATGACTGTTCTGATTTCCACATCAAAGTGCCTCTAGCTAGGATACTTTATCTAATGTGTATTTTATAGTGTGAGATATGCAATCTCTTTCAAGTCACATGCTGCTACTCTGCTACCCTCTAAAGCCTTAATTCCAGAAATAGTCTTTTTGAGATTAATTTAGCAACATAGGTGAGAGTATATGTGCCATATTTTTATAGATGAACACTGCCTTGACCTATTGGTTCTGTTGAATAGTTTAAACTAATTGGTTTTTAGATACTTGATAGCAAACTGACTGGAAAATGAAAGGAAGAAGAAGGGGAACAAAATGCAGAGGTAAAAATAAGGCTGTTCAGATGAGAAGATTGATTGATGAGTGATAGGCTTATAATGAGCAAAATGACAATTCATATTACATGCAGATAGGTTCAAAATAAGTGGTAAGTGAATAAATCTGTTCAGAAGAGAGATTTTTTAATGATAGGAAGTGTACTTTTATAGTAGAGAGGAACTGGATGTAAAGACGCCATGGTGTTCAACCCCTTGGTTTCAGCATACATACCCAGAAGTGAAGAAAAGATTGCAAAATTTGTCTCCTATAACCACTGCCCAAACTATATGTATAACTATAGGTTCACCACACACTGTGAGTCAATGGCCCATGTTGGAACTGGACTGAGATTGCTTACAGGGAGATTTTTCTGGTATGGTGTGTTTAATTATTAGGACATTCCAGACAGAGAGTCACTGGAGCCCTAAGAAGAGGCAACATCAGCAAATTTTTTTACCACGCTGCTGGGAAGGATGCATTAGTGACACTGATAATGTTGAGGAACTGACATTTTAAAGATTTATTTACAGCAAAGATGACTCTAAAGAAAGTAGGTCAGATAGAGGTTGATCACATCCAGGCCTTTTAGTTGCTCTCATCCTTAATTTTAAACTGTGTTGACAGCCTTTGTGCAATGGGTGAAAATAAATATTCTAGGATTTTAGCATTTTTATTCTTTTGGTTATATGGAAGAAATGTTTAATTTTTGCAATGTAATCATGAGTTCTGCTACAGCAAATGTACTGCCAGAAATGCATATACAGAACGACAATGACCCCTTTAGTGTGAGAATAATGGACTTTAAAACTGAAAACAACTATAATTAACTTTCACAAGAGCTGGTATGCACAACAGAGTCCTCAGGCAACCATTCTGGGACATCCAAGCCTCAGTTTTGACTCCAATCTGTCTAATTTGGAGCAAAATTTCTGATAGAAACCTTCTCCCTGAAGGTTTCTGAAGCAATAAATTTAACTGGACATTAATGATACTGGGAGTTACCTGTCCTGTTTACATCCTTACTAAAAGAAATTGAATGAAAGCACAACAGGAGGTAGGAATGTAACATAACCACCCACCACTCTTAAGTTGAGGCACTTCTTTAAGAGCATGTCTCTGAAAAAGTGATGGTTCTGGGAGGCCTTATTCTTTCCTTGTTTCCTCCTTGTTGCATGTGCAGGCAAGGAGAAAACAAGAAAGAGAAGTTTGCTTCATGTGCTCCCATTTCCTGCAGTGGAAAGAGAGGGAGGATGGATGTAGTTCCTACTCTGCAAATGTTGTTGAGAGAACAATGAGAAGGGCAAACTGTAATTCTTGTATAGCAGTAGGAAACTTGGTGACATGGCATGCCATGTTTAAAAAGACATCCAACTAAATTTGTAGGGATATCATGAGGAACCCAGAAACTTAAAACTGACAGGCATCATACAGGATTTTAAACCCTCCATTGCACTCTGCTTAATTCTAGGGTAGCTTATTATGAAGCCAATTGATAAAGTGAGGAACGTTGTAGTTATTTCCCTACAGTTGCAGAACAGGATTGAATCTACATCTCAGATTTTATCTCAAAAGATTTGCATAACTTATAAAGTCAGGACAGAGAAGTATACTGTCTCTCTCCAATACCAACACTGGATTCGGGATCAAATTTAGCTTCTTTAACACAAAACACATTTTAAAAAAACGTTCTCAGGGCATTGAGGAAACAATTGTGTTTCCTTAATACTCCATTCAGAAAAATAATTCAAGTAAAAATCATGTTAAATGAGAAGCCCTATTCTGACCTGCTTTTCTTATCCACAAATGTGGAGGCATATAAGACAGAAAATATTATTCTGTATACAAATAACCTCAGCTATCGAAGACTACATCCAAGATCCTTGCTAACAGACTTATTGGAGATCAATATCAGAACTTCTCTCAGAGCTCTGTTTGTTTATTAGCATATAAAGGATATGTAGGCCTTCTGCTTTTTAAAAGATTTGGTTGTATGAGGTGCAAATCTTGAAAACACTTCAACTCCTCTTTCAATTTTTCAAGCTGTTTAATTTCACTGTCTTCACATTTCCATTTGTTTCATTCAGAACAGAATCTGGCCTAGAGTCTAACAAGCATACTTGACAGTTTATGACACAGGGAAGTATACACCGGCATACTGAGCAAAAACTTACCATAACAGATGCAGAAAATCAAACCAGCTGTACTGTGAAAAAAGGCAGCTTCTTTAGTTTCAGAGAAAATTTCCTTTCCTTGTGGAAAGCAGATTTAAACACAATAGAAGGTGATTCTGTATATTCTAATGGGTATTTTCTGCTCTTTTCTCAGCTGAAGCCACTAGTTACACAATTATTATTTTTTCCTATGCTTTACCAGTTATTTCAACAAGGTGTTCTGCAGGGTTAGTGGAGGGTACTCTCATTTTAATCCTCCACTGTAGAGCAGAACATAAAAGCTAAAAACAAAAAGCTTGAAACAGCAATTACATGCTCAGAAATTATGAAAGAGAAGGTATGTACTGAATAATAAGCAGAAACGTGGCAACTAATTAATTAAAACTGTGCTTCAGTATGATGATGCCTTTTTCACAAACGTAATCCACCTGCCTATACCATACCTTACTCATTGAATTTCCCCCCTTGGTTTGCCAACAGTGCTTAAGGTGTTTTGTTTTGTTTTGTTTTGTTTTGTTGGTTTTTGTGTATGTGTATTTTTTGTTAATCTGAGAAAATATAGGAATAAGATATGATTCATAGGAGTTGATCTGAGACAGCCAGCATGGCTTCACCAAGGACAGATCATGCCTGACCAATCTGGTGGCTTTCTGTGATGAAGTGATGGCACTGGTGAAAAAAGGAACGACAGTTGATGTTGTCTGCCTGGATTGTACAAAGCCTTTGACATGGTCCCACAACACATCATTGTCTCCAGATTGGAGAGATATGGATTTGAAGAGTGGAATACTTGGTGGATAAATAATTGGTTGGATGATTGCAGCCTGACTGTAGTAGTAAATGTTCATATGTCCAGGTGGAGGCCAGTGATGAGTGGTGTCTCCCAGGAATCCATCCTGGATTGGTGCTCTTTAACATCTTTATCAATGACAGACAGTGGGATTGTGTTCTCAGCAAGTTTGCTGTTGACACCAAGCTGGGTGGTGCAGATGACACAATAGAAGGAAGGGATGGCATCCAGAGGGACCTAGACAAAAACTGCTTTGAAAAGTGGACCTGTGTGAACCTAATGAAGTTCAACAAAGCAAAGTGCAAGAGTTTCACATCAGTCAGGGCAAACCCAGATATGTGTACAGACTGGGTGAAGAGCTCATTGAGAGCAGCCCTGTGGACAAGTTCTTGAGCATCTTGGTGGATGAAAAGCTGGACATAAGCCAGCAGAGTCCACTTGCAGAGCAGTGGCCAGTACTGCAAGGGAGGTGACTGTCCCACTCTGCTCTGCTTTTGTGAGGCCGGAGTGCTGTGTCCAGGTTTGTGGCTCCAACACAAGAAAGATGTGGAACTGTTAAAACAGGTCCAGAGGAGGGGCACAAAGATGCTTAGAGGGCTGGAGCACCTCTCCTATGAAAAAAGGCTGAGCCAATTGGGCTTATTCAGCTCTGGACAGACCTCATTGCAGCCTTGCACAACTTGAAAAAATCTTGTAAGCAAGAGGGAGACCAACTTATTACATGGCCAGACAGTGACAGGAGAAGACAGAATGACTTTTTTTAAAAGAGAGGAGATTTAGGTAAGATGTGAGTTGAAAATTTTTTTACTCAGAGGTTGGTGAGGCACTGACACAGTCTACCCAGAGAAGCTATGGATGCCCCAGGCCTGGAGGTGCTCAAGGCCAGGTGGCACAGGGCCCTGGGCAGCTGGATCCGGTGGGTGTCAACCTTGCCCATGAAAGGATCTTTTTAGGTCCTTTCAAACCTAAGCCATTCTATGATTCTGTAATTCTATGATCATAAATACAACCTTTTGCTGATCTGCCACCACCTCACCTGCATTCAGTTACAGGAGGGATGTATCATATTACCAAGATACCACAATGAAATCAAATATTTTATTTCCGTGACAGTGATTCAGTTAATTGCTAAGAACATAATCTCCCAGACAGCTCCACTCCCAAAAAGAAAAGTTGTCACATCCTAGGGGTATCTGAAGCATGTATCATATGCATGCCGATAAAAACAAATTTGATTTTTCTTTATACTGATGTAGCACTGACAAATTGACTTCAATTAGACATGTGGTAAAATGATTAATGCTTCACTCATGGCTCTCCTAATTGCAGACAAGAAACTGACTTAAAATTCAGCTCACTTAGTGAAGATTCACTGGGAACTGAAAACACATTTGAGAGATGTGCCTTGGGGTTTGAATGAGTAGGAGCCAATTTATTGTCTATGACTGATACCAGGAAAGCTGTGAACCCAAAACCTAGGGAAAAACTCAAGTCTAATCACACACAGGCATCTCTACCCACCTCTGCTCCTACCTCCAATTCCCTCACTCTAAGCTTAGCAAAAGAGAATGGCTACATCTTCCAAAGCTTTTGTGCAGACCCATATATGTGTAATTGTGGGAAAAACACTGCAAATGATTTAGAGGTTTCATCTCAACAGGCACAAGGACATTCACTGAGTTTACTGGTGGCAGGAATTACAAAGAGGAACATGTACAGAAACAGACAGGTTCTCCATTCACATTGTCATTACCATGTCTTTTTGAATTCCACTTAACAACTGTCAGCACCATTTCACAAGTAAGCACTCTTTCCCCACAACAGACTGTATTTGCAAATACTGATGCAGTGTCAAGGTCTTTGATTTCCACATATGTGTTTCCAGATTGCGTTCATGTTTAAACTTGAATAGAAAAGTGTGGGAGGCAGCTATCCTACAAATTACATGAGCTTCTCCAAAAATAATGCCTCCTAGTTTATTATGTTGGCTCACAACATCGGAGGTGGATGTTGGTGGTATGGCAATAGAAGCTGAACGTTCCCAACAGTATCCCATTACATTTTGTTGCCATTTGACAGATGGCAGCAGAATGGCAGCTTAAGAAAATGGCATCTAACATGAAAGTGCTTATGAAGCACAGATGTAGAAAAAAATAGTACCCACTGACATTCATTGATACTTGCTGAACATTCTGGAGACCAAACAGTGTAAGAGCAGATCTATGAGGTGGTTGGTGGTACACTGATGGTGGCATTGGTGCATTGATGTGAAGACGAGTAATGTCCCAGATAGCCATGCAGATTTCTACAAGTGCAGTATGTAGGTTCCCTCTCATTCCATCTCTTCCCATTTCTTCTGCATGCTCTCACTCCTCCTCTCCATTCCATAATCTGATTTCTTCCCTTCAGCCAACCTGGGCATCAACTGCATCGTCCTGCAGGCTGATTTAGTTCACCATCTCAACACAAGATTATGCTGTTTTTTGTCTAGATTATTTTTCTGTCATATTTTTCAGGGGAGTAGCACAGAGGGGAACATCGAGTGCTTCAGCAGTTGCAAGTGATAAGAGCATGTGGCTGAAAATGAAAAGGAAGCTCTCGGGAGAAGGGTAGACAGAAATGAAAAGAAATCCCTGGGGAGAAGGGTAGACAGAAGAGGATGCAACCCTCTGAAGTGACAGTGACCTGTTTAGATTGGCTTTCCACATCTTGCCATGTTCTATGAAATTTGTTTGAAAATCTCATGCTGGAAATCACCCTCAACTTCAATTTTGAGTGCCTGGCTAGGTTACCTATGCTCATCCCTTTTATTCTGGTCCCTTTCCCTGGTCTGCCTTTCATTTCCTTGCTTCTCTTCCTTACTGTCTCGGCTCCTACATTCTTTCTTGTTCCCTTTGACATGTCCCCCTCTCACTCCCCACCACTACCTGACCGTCCTCTCCATTCACACTGGCCTGGACATAGTCAGTACAGTGGACATGTATAGCTCCCTGTGCTTGTACAGGAGAATAGTAGAATAATCTCCCTCAATTCCCCTCAAATGTTGTAAATCCACTGGGGGAAAAAAAATCAGTATGCCTTTCTATCTGCTACAAATAAGAAAATATGTACATCCACTGTAATGCACAGAAGTCTCAAAGCAAACTACCTGGCCAGTTGTGTGACCATGGAGATCAGAGTTGGATGTTTAATACTTATCTTTCAAGTTTCAAAACACTCTGACCTTTCTGTCCTCCAGCATTTTAACATTGCTCTTTCATTTGGTGCAATTCCTAACAATGTTTTTACAGAAGACACTCCAAAAGATTTTGAAGGAATTAGGACTGCCTGTATGCTGTAACCACCAACCAGACACTAATCCAATCGAAGCATAAATCCCTGATATGTCCTACGTAGCAGAAAACATTGCTAAGTGATTATGAGTGTGAAGCAATTCTTGATGAAACCAACACAGCTCAGCCTCCAGTGCATACTCAAGGCAACAGCTGAAGAATTTCAATTGCTGCCCTCCAACTGCTCCTCTCTGCAGGAAGGTTTTCAGCAGTATTAGAGACATAAGGCTCTTCCTGCATAGGGAAACAGTGGGCCATAGAAACCTGCACTTCTGAGCTATATAGCAAAGGAAAGCAGCCTGCAGGGATTTGCTATACCCATTTTTACACATGTGGAGAATTAAAGATACATACAACCAAAATGCCTGCATCATCAGATGTTTGGTAAAGAAACATGGGAAAGTAAGTTGCTTGGTAAATAACATGGATAAATTATCACAAGCAAATAATATGGAGAGGAGAAGTCAGTGACAGAGCTGGGGACTAATTTGAAGCTCCTCCTTCCCTGGGCAGTTCCCCCAGGCAGACAGATTATTAGCCTTTAGCTTGAGATAGACAGCAGGATGCTGATGAAGCACTCAGGTGCATGAGACCTAAAAATAAGATCCAGTCAGAATAGGTATTTTCCCCATTGCCTTGGAGAGGGGAAAAAGTACCTTGATATGTTGCTCAAGTAAGTCAGTGTTCCAGCAGCCCAAATAATTAATCAGATCTGTTTTTCACACTTACCCTAAACTGTGTACAGTATTTCCTACCGAAGTGTCAGAGGGCTCCTGATAGCATTTTCCAAAAATGGACTGTAATTTCTAAAACTTGTAGACAGACTGTTGGAGGTTTTGATGAAGTATTGATTTTTTTATTCAGCACACTGATTGCAAAGAGCAAATGCCTGACAAAAACACACAGATTTCCCTATCCAAGACATACATACATATTCTTTTGTAACTACTGTATTTGACTGTATTGAAACTATTAAGAGGGGTCAACTCATACTTTATTGTCTAGCAATATTCTGCTAGTTTTGCACTAATCTCATTTAGAGGACGAATTGGTGTATTCAGCTATTCTAACAAAAAGATAAGTCAGTCTGCAACAAATGCTGTACTAGTCAAACATGAATTAACACACAAAAAGAGCAGTTATCTCTCTGAAACCACTTCAGGTATTAAAACGACAAAGGCAGGCTCTGGCAAGCGTTGCTCCAATAAGATACAACTCTGGGAGTCTGACTGACTGTTAGAAGAAGGTGAGTCTATTCATAGAATCATGGAATCATAAAATCGATTACATTTTGTTTGTTTTCCCAATACCTTTATTTTATTATTATTATTATTATTATTACTATTATTATTATTATTATTTAAAGAGATTCCAGTATCCAATAGTTTCATATAATACTACGTGCAGTCATGACCAACTTAACAGACGTTTGCACTTAAAGCATTTAAGTGCAGACTCTTAAAGCATTTAACTTAAAGATTACATTCTGCTTTGCTGAAATAATATTATACATGTTCTGCAAACAGGTATTCTACAAGTAGAGAATGACTTTCTATAAATTTAAATTTATTCATTTATGTGCATTTGTAAATGTACATTTGTAAACACTTCCTTACGTTTCAGAAATATTTTCTATTACCATTTAGTAGAAGTAAATCACCAGTTTCAGAGATCTGAAGACAAAGTCACATTCAAGTGCACTATAATATAAAACTGACTATTTTTCTAGCTTAAATCACTCTTTTTTGTTTATTGCTGTTTTCTTTTTTGTCAACCTGGATCAATAGGCTATATTTGAATTGTGTGTTTCCATCTCAGTGCTACTAGGACTCTACACTGAGCCCCCTTGGACTAGCACAGTAAACAGAATTTTTTCTTGCAACTGTCTCCTCGAGCAGTTTTAAAAAAACTAATGCTTGTTTCTTGGCTTATCAAAAGTTTGTTTTAAATCATACAATTTGCTGCTGCCACCACAAGGTTTTCTTTGCTCCCCATTACTCTGCTTCCAGTTAACAGGTAGTCAAGTGACTACTCAATCAGTAAAAGATATGTAGATCTGTAAATTATTTATTATCAGGTAGCTGGAAATTATTCTCACAAATCCAGTGAAGAAGAACAATAAGAATTATCCCTTTGATTAGTTGGAAAGAGTTGGAACTTAGAGTGTTCAAAGTTATTATGAAAACTGTAGGGTGACTGAGATGTTATTTCAAGTTTTTATTGCCTCTTTTGAGAATTCCTAAGTGTCTGCTTACTAAGTTCCATGTCTGTGACTGTTGCCTGTATCTTCACTAGTTTTTTGTACACAGTATGTTCTGATAGAAAGCATGATGTGCATTTATACCATCCTCAAGGAGGCAGGGTCCCCACGCAGGGATGGAACAAGGACAACAGGCACACAGACATCTATTATGCAAGTAGAGAATCACTTCCATAGAGGAGAGAAGATGTGCTGTCAAGCTTGTCTTCATGGTGGTCTGTGACCCTCTTTAGAGATTTTGTCCCCAACTTATTAGTGGCTCTTTTCTTTCAGGCAGGTAGTAGTGCCTCATACATCCCTGCGCAGCATTTTGGTCTATTCTTAAAAAAAAAAAAAAAAAAAAAAAAAACAGTATTCTGGACCAGTGTGCCAGTGTGTGCCATTTATAAGATGTTTTCAAGCAATAAATCAGACAGGCAAGTCCAATTTCACCTCATCCTAACAAATCCATATCTCCTAAAATAAAATCCTGCACTACAGACTTCAGGCCTCCTGCTTCGATTGGACCATGGAACAGCAACTAATGCTGTTTTTTGAAGATGGACTCCGCTCAACACAAGATAGAAGGTCTCAGACAGCCATTTTGTCAAGATTGCCCCTCTGCTGCCATCTGTTGCACAGCAACAACATGTAACAGAATGTTGGCAGGAAGGTTCAACCTCTACTGCCAAACCATCAATGTCCACATGGGTGAACATAATAAAATAGGAGGCATTACTTTCAAAGAAGGACTTGCACATAAACTATACAGGAGAAAACACAATTGTCTGGTAAATGACTGGTTACTATCCAGGCCTTTTCATCTCTTTTCCTACTTTGATCTTACCAGATCTGTGCTGAAAACAATTGAAAACAATTTGGCAAATGATAAAAATCAGTTCTGCCTACAGACTTGGCCATTCCATCTTCTGGAGAAAGGCCAACTTACCTCCCACTTGGGCTTGGGTGTATGCCTGTATACTGATTTTCTGAGAAATGAGGGTTGTAGGGGAAAAGAGCTAAAAGCAGCAGAAGAAGAGGGAGGAGCAGTAATCTTTGCTATCTCTTGCCTTAACAGTCTACTCCAGCACCTTTTTCTTTTTTTATTTTTCATTGCCTTAGCCTCAAAAAATGGAATGGAGAATGTTTTTCAATCAGAAGAGCTGATAGCCTGGTGGAGAGAGCACTTCTGGACAAATCAGAAGAGGGATCCTTGAAAAAAAATTGAAGAGATTTCCCACTTCCTGCTAAAGGAATCGAATAAAAGAGTTCTTTTACTGTATGTTCTATGTCTAACTGACGTAATAGGTGTATCACTATACATGCTTTTCCAAAAGAAAAAGACCACAGCTAAAATTACTGAAAGTCTGAAAGTCTTGATACTCTCAATATTTAGTAGTCCTCCTCTGAAAACAGTCACAGCATCAGGCCTCTAAAAGGAATGCACACATGGCTGCCTTGCAGCTGACGAGGTACTTAGTACAGTTCAGCAGAAAGACAAAAGAATGATAGTTAATACCCTCAATTCAATTGTAAAAGCTGAGAACAATGACTTGATAACAATATTTAAGGAATTTAGTGGGGCATACAAACCTTTATAGTACCTTGGAGTTTGTTTAAAGGCCATCAGTGGCTGATTTTTTTTTTCTTTTTTTGAGTTATCAGGCATTTCTCAAGAAGTGCAATATGAAAGTTTACCTAGCTGTTAATATGTGTTGAATACAACAAAACTCTTACTTGAGTTAATTCTGTAGTCACATTCTTCTTCATTTGTAAGACACTCACGTATTTTTAACAAATTGCTTACATACAGTTTTGTCAGGCTTTCTGTGGTGAGATGTTCAGTTTTATCTTGTTTAGCTTAAAAGAAGTCAAGCCCCATTTACAACCTTCAAGCACAAAAGTGGATGAAAGTCCCAAATGAATTAAGAGTTTTCACCCAGCTGATACGAAGGTTATGGGAGGACACTGGAAATTACAGACTATAACCTTGACTTCTATAGTTCAGTTTAAAAAAGTGCTGTCAGCTCTTTGTTCTGATAAAATTAATCTGTGAAAAGCCTAGAGTGACAGTAGCAGATAACAATTTAAATGGAACTATTTGGTAATATTTATAGCTGATTTAGAATGAACTGTAATGGATTATCCCAAAGAAGTCCCTAATTGGCTTGTGTACTGTCTGACAAATGTTCCCGCAAGTGTAATCATGTTAGAGAAGGTTTTAATTCATTTCAAAGGAAAGCCATGTTTTATGCTGTAAATGGCTGTGCTGGCAGCATCATTCCAGGATTTGGTAATGCTTTTATTTATATAAAGATGTCCCATTTCTGTTGGGAATTAACAACGTCCAGATCTGCTATACCTAAAGAACCAACTGAATATCTCTCTGAAACATTTTAGAAATGCATATGTAACGCTGTAAGTACATAAAGTTATGTAAAACTTTAGAGAGAGAATTCATGTCTGTTCCAATTAATGAGCAACGGCTGAGGAACACTCTTCATGAAAAGTACTGTAACATGCTGAGAAATGGGAGTCATGGTATCACTGATAACAGATCATGAAATAACAAAACAAGCAGTTCTGTCATCAGTCTCTAGCACCTCTGGCTACTTTTCATATAGTTCAGATGACCCACTTAGATAGAAATTACATTAAAATCTTCAGTTTTTACTCAGTCTGAGATGTGCATCTAAGCCACCATCTTCTTTCACACTATTTCTATTGTACTCCACTTTAACATCAGATCTACAGTGATTGTCACTGAACTAACCACCTTCTCTAGAAAAGAGTTTAAGTACACCTCTCAATGGAACTTTATATTCAGGAATAAAAAACAGTTCCCACTCCTCCTATAATTGCTTGGATACCAGGAGGACTGGTAAACTTTTCTTGCATCTAAGTGCCAGGACAGTGAATCTTTCCTAAGCCAAATGGACAAAGTAGGTGTATGAGTGTCTCTCACTCCTGTGGCCTTTTCAAAGCCAGAAACAAAAGCTGAGGTTGTTGTCCAAACACTTCTTGAATTCAGATAGGCTTGGTGCTGTGTGCACTGCTCTGGGGAGATTGGTCTAGTCCTTGATCGCTTACTTGGGATGGAGTATCAGTTTGTGTAGTTCATAACAAAATTAGCAGAAAACTGTATACTCTACAACCCAGGGAAAGCTCTTTCTGTTTTTTTTTTTTTTTTTTTTTTTTTTTTTTTTCCTTTTAGAATATTTGTGTGAGGTTCTGAAATTTGTGAGTTCAACAAAGACAGAGTTTTCATGACCTTTGAAGGAGGGAACTGCTAGCTTACATAAACCATGAGCATCAAAAGCATCATGAAAGTTAGTACAAATAATTTGTTCTGTAAAAGCTTGACAAAGGTTTAAGAGAAAATGTTAATTTTTAGACATCAAAAAGGGAAGATGTTCATAAATAAAATGCTGTAGCACCTCTTTTAGATAAGATTATATTTTACATACTGACGTAGCTACAAAGAAGCTATGTAACATGTTTAAAACTGTACTGGCTGAACTCAGGATGGAATTTTAATGCTTGTGACATTCTCAGCCCCATATATTATACTTGTTTTCTCAGAATTCCTCAGTTCCTGAAGACAGTTAATCACCGATTTCTTCTGCTAAACTAATAATCAATCCACAGGAACGGAAATTGTATAATAAAACAGTTTTGAAATGTGTGGTTAAATACACAACTTTCAGGATAAGTCTGTGGTACAATAAAAAAAAAAAAAAGCAAAAGCTACAAAGGAAAAGAGTTGGGGAACTGATAGAGATCCCATCCACTTTTTACAAATGTGCAGAAGAGCTCATTTGATTACAGTACATTCTGAGGCTTCTGAATAAAATACAAGTGAACGTAAGTTGACTTCTTTGTAAGTCTTTTGTAAATTCCATTTGGAAAAAAAATTCTTACGCAAAAGGTTTCCTTCCCTTTTGAAGTATAAGCACAAATATTCCACATGACACATGTCTGGGTTATGAAATAACTAAAGAAAAATAGATGCCTATCTTGTCAGAAATATTCTTCCCCAGTATTTCAGCTGTGTTAATACAATAATGTAACAACCTGTCTTTATATGTAAGACTCGGGACATTAAAAAAAATCACACTTTGAAAAACTCATTTTCCAATAATGATTCTTCTGGGCTTATGTATGAACAATGATGATGATTAAATTTTTTGTTTTGTTTTCCTCAGCATATGCTCAAGATAAGTGATCATTAGGTTGAGGGAAGTGGTTTTCCCCTCTGCTCCACTCATGTGAGACTGCACCTGGAGTACTGCATTCAGCTCTGGAACTCCAAGCATGCAGATGTCTGATAGCATCACCAGCTGGGTAGACTGGGGAAGAGCGGGGGATGTTGTCTACCTTGACTTCTGCAGGACTTTTGATACTGTCTCCCACAACATCCTGATTATGAAGCTGAGAAAGTGTGGGACAGATAAGTGGACAGTGAGGTGTATTGAGATCTGTCTGACTGGCCAAGCTCAGAGGGTGGTGATCAGCGGTGCAGAATCCGGTTGGAGACCTGAAACTAGTGGTGTTCCCCAGGGGTCAGTGCTGGGTCCAGTCTTGTTCAGTATCTTCATCAGCAACCCTAATGAGAGGATAGTGTCCACCCTCAGCAAGTATGCCTATGGTACAAAGCTGGGAGGAGTGGCTGACATACCTGAAGGCTGTGCTGCCATTCAGCAAGACCTGGACTGACAGATAAGCTGCACAGCTAGAAATCAGATGAGGTATAAAAAAAGCAAGGGTAGAGTCCTGCACCTGGGAAGGAATTACTCACGTATCAGTACAGGCTGGAACATGACCTACTGGAGAGGAGCTCTGTGGAGAAGGACCTGGGTGTCCTGGTAGACAACAGGTTGGCCATGACTCAGCAACGTTCCCCAGTGGCCAAGAAGGCCAATGGGATCCTGGGGTGCATTAAAAGGTGCGTGGCCAGCAGGTCAAGGGAGGTGATACTCTCCCTCTACTCTGCCCTGATCAGGCCTCACTTGGAGTACTGTGTCCAGTTCTGGGCTTCTCAGCACAAAAAAAGACAGGGATCTCCTGGAAAGAGTCCAGTGGAGGGCAACAAAGATGATAAAGGGGCTGGATCATCACCCTGTGAGGAAAGACTGAATGACCTGGATCAGTTTAGTCTTGAGACAAGAAGACTGAGAGGGGATCTGATTAATGTTTATAAGTGTGGGAGTCAAAGGGACATGGCCAACCTCCTTTAAGTGGTCTGTGGGGACAGGGCAAGGGGATATGGTCACAAACTGAAGCATAGGAAGTTCCACACAATAGTACGTAGAAAATTGTTCATGGTAGGGATGATGGAACACTGGAACAGGTTGCCCAGGGGGCTTTGGAGTCTCCGTCTCTGGAGATACTCAAGACACGTATGCATGCCTACCTGTGCAACCTGGTCTAGCAAGCCTGCTTTGCAGGGGGTTTGGTTCTGATGATCTCTGGAGGTCCCTTCCACCTCTACAATTTTGTGATTCTATGATTCTGTGATGTAGAGCTGTTGGAGTGGGTCCAGAGGGCCACAAGGATGGTCAGAGGGCTGCAGAACCTCCCCTGGGAAGACAAGCTGACAGTGTTGGGATTGTTCAGCCTGGAGAAGAGAAAGATCTGAGGAGACATCATTGCAGACTTCCAGTACCTAAAGGTAAAGAAAAGATGAGGAGGGACTCTTTGTCAGGGAGTGCAGTGAGAGAACCAGGGGTAATGGCTTTAAGCAAGAAGAGGGTAAATTTAGGGTAGATATTTACAACAAATTTCTTCCCATAAGTGTGCCGAGACCCTGGAACAGGTTGCCCAGGGAAGCTGTGGATGTAACACCCCTGAATATTCAAGGCCAGGCTGGATGGGGTTTTGAGCAAACTGATCTAGGATGCTGATGGCAAGTGGGTTAGAAATAGATACTTTATAAAGTCCTTTGCAAATCAAAACATTCTATTATTGATTCTATGATTCTATATATATTTATACTTGATTCCAAGTTTGGGAAGTGCTACTGCAATTGTGACCACCAAGGCTGATCAAATGTTGCATGTATTCACACATGGAATGGCATCTTTTCTTAGAAAGAATGGCACAAGATGTGAATGAGTGGAAAATTTGTTGTGTCATGACTTTCACTAGTCTTGGGAAGAACAGATTTCATTTTTGTGAGCATGTACACTTTTAAATTTAACTTCTCCTCCTCCCTTTTTTTTTTTCCCCCCAGCTCCCATCACCATCTGGAGAAAGGGATGGAAGCCCCTGGCAACTCCTTATTGAAGACAGTGGGTGACTACAGGCTATGCAGGATGTGAAAATGCGGTGTTAAATTCAAATTGTAACATCTTATGCAGTAGGGAGGCCTTTCTCAAGATCCTGCACAAGTAGAATTAACTAAGGAATATCCTAAATGTCACCATTTTCTCACTCAAGTGCAAGGCATATTTTTTGACCTTGTCATTTCTAGCGTAAGCACATATAGCAGCACGTGTCAGTATCTGTGTATAAAAATTCTGAAACATAACACTCCACTGAACACACTTCACCCCCCCAGGGAGAGAATGAGCGAACAAACACATGCCAGATGGTAGTCGCATTGCTCAGTGCACTACTGGAAGGCACTCAGTTATTGCAGAGACAAACACAACATACAGCAAGTGCAGAAAGTCTTTACAGAGCAGCCCTTTTTTAGTGTTCTGTGTTGGTATACCACTTAGCACAGTGAAGTCCCTCACAAGGTCCATGCATCACACAAAGAACAGTGACATTTCTGAAATTTTACTTGGCTGAATATGGAGGCTGGAAGATGGCTCAGAAGCGGGGTTCTGGTCCAAATCTTCTTTCTGATCCTATGTATTGTATAAATAATGCTATAAACAGAATTAAGACCACATGCTTACAAAGCACCTTTTTAAGCTTCAGAGAACTTACCAAATACCTGATTCATAGTTTGACACTGCCAGGCCTTAGGTTACAGAGTTCCTGCTGAACTCTGTGAATTGAGAGACAGTTCTTTCAATTCAGTCGTAAGTATTAATAATATTATTTTATTGTACAGTGGATTTGGTACCACCAGGTTTCATTACCCAATACTTTCCACCACAGGAACATTTACTTTGAGAATTTTACTGAAGGCCAGTGCTTTTGCCAGCTTGAAATAGCATGAGATAAAACTGTTGGGTGATAACTTGTTTTTTAAATTTATTCTACAGTTTCACTTAAATTCTGCAGGATAATTTAGGAGGAAGATGGAAAGGTGTTGTCCTACTGTTGCTTCTGCTTAGGAGATTTTACTGAAGTAAGGCCACTCAAAACAGTCATTCAACATGGCTGAGATTTTGCCCCTACACTAGCAGCAGAAGCTGCTGTGGAAGCAGAGATAAATGTAAGGCTGACTGGCCATGGGGCCCATAGAAGTGCTAAATGAACCTGCATGATGATTTCAGGTGCCAAAAGTGCTAAATCTACATGGCAGATGTACTTATTTGTGCCTAAGATTGGATTTGGGGCCCAGATGAACCTCATGAGGTTCAACAAATCCAAGTGCGAGTTCTTGCATCTGGGTCAAGACAAGCCCCAGCCAATACAAGCCGGGGGATGTAAAAATAGAGAAGAACAGAGTGCAACCCTATCATGCCTACTCTTTTAGCCAAGCAAATCTGAGAAATTGTGTAAAAATTGTGGCAGTTGAATTTTTTTTGCTTCTCTGTGCTGGTTGGACTCTGCCTGCTTTTTTTTGAATGGGTTGAACCAGATAGCGAGTAAAGGCAGGTACATTTGGATGGACAATAATAAATCTGGCATTTCTTTACTTTTGGAAATTTATTTTTTCTATCTAAATTATAATCTTCTAGTTTGAAGCACATTTTTATGGGTGGTTTTAGGCCTTTCTGGCAGCTGATGTGGGAAGAGTTTGTCACTGAGGGCTTTAACCACCAACTAAGTGTGAACACGTTATGATTATATAAGTTAAATAATCAGAAAATCAATAATTTTTCATATAATAGGAAATTAAGTGCTTCCAGCAAAGAAGGCTCAGACATGGACATTCCTAGTAGGTAAATGAGTTGAACAGGTTTATAAGAGAACAGGCATACCCACAACTGCTTATCAGGTGTTTCACTGTATCTGTGTATGTTCAGTATGGAGGTGAAATGCTTTCAAGGCTGAAGTCCAAAGGTCTATAGCAATAGCGGAATTAATTCTCCCATCTCTAAAATGCACATATAAATTTAGAGCTCAAAGAGATGACAGTGAGAGTGAATAACAGTCAACATATTAAGAACATTGTATTTTTGTTTTGTTCTAAAAGAACAAGATTTACCAGATGGCCTACACAGCACTTTTCTTCTCCATGAAATAAGAGCTTAGTTTATGTCTAAGTATTACTTGTGTAAAATAGGGCACAGATGAAGAAACAAGGTTATTTTTCATCCTAAATGTTCCTCTCATTCATTTTCAGAACCCCAATATTTCTGTTTACCTTTCTGTTTGCCATAACAAAGGGGTTTGTCATTTTTACTGAACACTCAGAAAGTTTATATACTTACCTATAAAGTATATATTTGCATATATATATGTTTGTAAGTATATATCATATATATTAAAAGCCTGTGTGGCACTATTCAAGTTGATGAATGAATGGCTGAAAAATAAATGCTGCAGCTGAGTCTTAAATAAGTATTAACTAACAAATTGCATATTTCATATGCAATTTCATAAACTCTACAACAAATAGCTATATTACTTATTTTAACTTTGCCAATGATTTACGTGTCATTGAAACTAATGAACATTCACTGACATCAGAAATAGAGAAAGAAGAAAGGCAGACATGGGAGAAAAAAACAGATTTTCTAAAATGATTTTCTTCTGTTATTCCTGCACATTCAGTTCATTAGAAATCTATCAAGAGGAATAATCATTGGCTGCAAAAATTAAATGCATTTATCATGCTTAGATCTCAGAAATATCATGTGTCAGTTCCAGGTTATTACACTGTCCTTTTTTCTTTTGCTTTTTTTTTTTTTTTTTTTTTTTTTAACAGTCTTTCTTTTGCTTTATCATTTGTGACTGTACAGACAGCATTAAAACCACATTGGAATGAAGTTGCTAGCAATAGGTTAGTGAAGAACGAATGTGAAACCAAATAACTGAAGTTGTCAAAATGCCTACTTTTCCTTCTTCCAAAAGAGAAGTCCTGTGAGAAGATCAAAACCATCCTTAGACTCTGCATAGTTTAAAGAAGAACAACAATGAATCCAATTAGTTTTGCTAAGGGAGAAGATCCCTTCATCAGATAGATTTCTCTTTTTCTGTACTAGACAGGCTGCACTAGCTGCAAGGTAACTGAGAGTTCACAGAGAAAAATAAAAAAAATGCACTAGAATTAATTTATCAGCAAGGCAGTTCAATAGGATTGGTATATAATGAGTTTCATAGTAGACTGAAGATGAAAGATGACTTATTAGGGGAGATTGTTTATCTGAGCTTTATCATAAACAACTATTTGATGAAAGTGTCAGCTCAGTATTCAGAGGTGTACTTTCTTGTTTCCTAGCACATCACAGAACCAGCAGAAGAACTGCAGGTTTTGAAGTTTTGACAACACGTTGGCTGCATAGCAGTCTGTAGGAAATCAGAGATACAGATTAACGTTTATTTTTAGAATTCATGGCTAACAATATATAAAGTCTTTGAAATGGCAGTCACTTCTAACACTCACTCATTTCAGTGAACCAGTTCTCTAACTTATCCAGCTGCCTGTTAACAGTCAACATTAGAATAAGTACTATGCAAAACTAGTTAGTATGGAATAAAACAATCCTTGATGCTTTATTCTGCAACATTTCACTTTTGTAAAAAATAGTGATATATTTATGTGAGTTTTATGAGGAAAGGAGTACTTGAACAAAAGAATTTACTGTTTAAGTCTTCATTAAAACCTTTTACTTAAAATACTTTTAAGTAAAACCTGAGGAGAAAAAATAGCATTCCTACTTCATATGGATTCTACACAAAGACAGGTTTTTACTTTAAGTTCCACTATACAACTGTAAACACTCTACTTTCTTGAGATTCACTTTGACTTGCTGCCAGAATCGAAATGAAGTCTGGGGACATGGAAAACCTACAGTACTTGCTAGCCAGCATTTTGACAAAATATCTCCATCCTTTTGACACACTGGGATCTGAAAGACACTTGACACAGGAACTGCACTAAGGTGGAGAAGAAGGGAGGTCTCCTGAGTACAGGAAATTAGCCATATACAGCCAGAATCTATCTGTATATCACAAACCTAATAATATTGAAGCAGAACTACATGGAAGAAAGATAAAAACACAAGCTCAGAAGACTAAAGACTGCTCTGCAGAAAGTCCAAGACTCCACCAATAGGGAAGGCTGAACACTGTGGCAGCAGAGGCAAAGACTGCAGTTGTAGCCACCCAGAGAGACCCAGATAGGCTGAGCAGCTGGTTCAGCTGAAGTGCATGAGATTCAGCAAATCCAAGTGCAAGGTCTTGCACCTGGATTGCAGCAACCCCCACTACCAATACAAGCTGGGGGATGTAAGGATAGAGCGCAGCTCTACCAAAATGGACTTAGGAGTACTAGTGGATGGGGAGCAGGACATGAGCCAGCAGTGTGCCTCTGAAGCCAACCGTATCCTGGGCTGCATCAATAGCAGCGTGGTCAGCAGGTTGAGGGAGGTGATCCTGCCCCTCTACTCTGTGCTGGTGAAGACCTCACCTGGAATACTGCGTCCAGATGTGGAGTCCTTAATACAGGAGAGACATGGACCTTTTTCAGCTTGTCAAGAGGAGGGCCACAAAACTGATCCAATGGGTGGAACACCTCCCCTATGAGGGCAGGATGAAAGACCTGGAACTGTTCAGCCTGGAGAAGGCTCCAGGTAGACCTCAGAATGTCCTCCCAGTATCTAAAGGGGGCTTTAAGAAAGAGGGGGACAGACTGTGTAGCAGGGTCTGTGGTGACAGAACAACAAGAAATGGTTTCAAACTAAAAGGGGAAATTTACATTTTTTTTACAATGAGGGTAGTGAGGCACTGGAACGGGTTGCCCAGAAATGTGGTGGATACCCCAGCCTTGGAGACATTCAAGGTCATGCTGGATGAGGTTCTGAGTAACCTAATAGGTGTCCCTGCTTGTTGCACTGTGTTGGACCAGGTGACCTGTAAAGGTCTGTTCCAACTCAGACTATTCTATGATTCTATGATTTGATGGTGATGTTATTTCTGTGTCAGGCTGGGACATGAGCCTGTCAGGCTGAGACATGCACTCATAGCTCTAGAAGAATCAATCTGGAAAGGTGCTGTAGTCTCCTAGTCTTCAATATGCCCAAAGGCAGAAATGGCTGTGAATAAACTTCTCCCTTTGCTAACATATCTTCAATTCATGCTTTACTCATATGAGTGGCTCTGATCAGTTCTTTCATGTTGGTGATTCTTCACTGTCATACTTTTCTCCTCTGTATTTGAACCAAAATACAGTTGTGAGTAACTCTGCATTCTAGAACTAATAGACTTATGTGGAGCTTTATTACTTTTTATAAGTATTAGATATACCATGTGACGTAGATGAAAATAGAGGTATTTTACAATTTAATTACACTGAAGATTACTTCCTTTGTTTTAGTTCAGAAATAATGTTCTTTTATCTTTATGCAAATTAGTTATGTGCAATTAGTTTTCAGAAAGATTATTCTTCATGCTGGTGGAGTATTGCATTTTTCCTGTTTTCCATGGGATTATTTATTTTAGTGATACACACAGAAAAGAAATGATACTTTCACAAACCTGAAAGAAATGTGGAAACTTCCTTAATTCCTCTTCACTGTCCTCTTTTTATAGGGCAGAAAATTGAGAAGTTAAATACAAACAATAAACATAATGAAAAAAAAAGTGGAATTTTCCTGAACTCTGTTACCCTCATATAAAGTAATTAGCTCATTTTTTATTAATTTATTATTTCTACTCTGGACAGAAGTCTTTCTCCTGTGGCTAATTTAGCACTAAAAAGCTGCATATTTCTGGCATGGGGAATAGATGTCTTGGGGGATTGTGGTTGATTAAACAACAACAACAACAGAACAGAAAGAAAGAAATGAGGGAGTTCTGTATCTCCTAGGATAAGATACCACAGATAAGATGGGTGAAAAAATATATTGATGTGAAGTGGTCCTAAGGGTCAGCTGGAGCACTCACAAAAATTAGGTCCAGTTTATTTATTATTAGCTATTAAGCCATGTCTCAGCTTGTGGTGCCATACCCTGACTACAGTTAACTGCAACCAGTGCAGTACGAGCATCAGTACAGTGGTGAATTCTAAGCACTGACTCCTGCCCTTTCAGGCGAATTTAGCAATAAGCAGCAAAGTCAGCTTATTTGTGATAGGAAAAACAAAGCAAAGAAAACCAAGCCAAAACAACAACAAAACCAAAATCAAAACTAAAACCAATCAAACAAGAACAAACAAAACAAAAACAAAAAGCAAAACAAACAAACAAAATAATGTATGTTACTGGTGAAAACAGGGTAATTTCTGTGAAATCCCTTTATAACTCAAAGTGTGTTTTAAAAAAATATTTTGAAGCATAACCCACTTCATAATCAGCATCTTCTGTTGCAAGCTGTTACTTTTGATTACTTCCAAAGCAATGAAGTTTTTAAGACAAGTCCTGAATGAGTAAACATGATTCAGAGCTTTAAGCAAAATTTTAAAATGCCTACCCTTACATTTTCAGATGGACATCTGAAACATCTTTGACTGCTAGTATTAAGCATTTGCTAGTTACTTACATACTTTTTCATTGACTTTAGCAAGTAAATGAAGATTAGCTGCTCCTGAGCTTCCCACTTCTCCTTTACCCCTTCCCTGTCACCACTGAACATCTCACAGACAGAATATGAGATATCTCAGCATGCTGGTTGATTACATATTACCCAGGATAGTGCAGGAGATGGAAAGTTCAGCAGGTGGGGGTTACTCCTCACAACACAATCTGAAAGAACCCAGGGGGAATACCACTGTGGTGTCAAAGCGTATGGCAAATTTTCATTAACTGAGAGGTCAATATTTTACTCACAAAGAATATACAGAAATCGAAGGCAATTTGCTGGCTGTGAAAGATTTTGCGGCAGTTTGAAGAGCCTTTGCTGAAATTAAATTTTGTTCAGATTGCAGTGTATTCTCCAAACTGCTTCTGTCTTAGAACGTAGCTCAGATTCACTGGTGCATTTAAACAGGATTTTTTTTTTTTTTTAGCAAACTATGTCTTCTATTGCTATTAGAGCCTACCACTCCATTAAAATGGCAGTTGTATTAAACCCAAACATAGGTAAGCTTAGGCAAGTAATCAATTTGCAGTTACTTGATCACCTTCTCCCGGCTGCTTATGACTCTACAGACTTCTATTTTTCACCGTTCCAGAAATGCCCTTGCCTGCTTGCCACATACATATACCAGTTCATAATTTGTTCATCCATACTGCTGTTCTCAAAATCTTTTCTGACTCTACCACATTGCTTGAAGTCTGCAAGATCAGAATTGGACCCTGTGTTCAAGATTCATACATAATGTTGGTTCAAACACTGGTAAAATTATACTTTCTGGCCTTTTCCTTCTTATTTCGAACAATTTTGCGAGTGCAGGGCATTAGGATTTATTGGCTAACGAGTTCATGCTCCTGCAGAGCTCCTGTGATCACAAAATGTCATTCCTGAATATTAATATTCACTCGGTTTCTGTCATTTTTTAATGTCAAATTAAGGCAAATTCCTTATATCTTCTAGGTTATGTTTGTCTACACAGACTTTCAGCTGGCACCATATTATTCAGTCATTCCAGAATCAGAACTTATTTATTGGCTGTAAAAGAAATAATCAAACAAGCAAAACAGTTCTACTCAAATATTAAGTTTATTCATGTTGCGAACCAGAGGTTTGAAAGTTCTGCATAGCAAGTGGTGTAATCATTTGTGCTCTGGGGAATATTTCCACATTTGTGTGAAATGTAATTTGTCTTAATCCAGATAAACTGAAAAATATGCTTCACTGGCATGCTGTAGAGAAGAGTCGCTCTACTTCCTTATTCTTGCATGTGATAAATAGCATCTATAAACAAATTGGTTTCCATCCCAAAGCAGCTGTTTTTTCT
>PPHD01001302.1:0-44694 GCA_002909625.1 Bambusicola thoracicus
GGAAAGAACTCCAAGTATAATCTTTGAATAATTTTTCTATCTTGGGCATTTTCCATGAAGGAGAGGCCAGTCGGATCTGGAGGCAGAACATAGATGAAAACCAGAAATGATTCTTGCAAGCACCAAATGCCAGAGCTAGAAGTAAGCAGTGATTTTCAAATGTTATTTGAAGCAAAGCTTGGCATTGTACTAAAAGCAACATTTTTTATTAGGTGCTGCTGATCAGCAATACCACTCTGAAATGGATTGCACTTACATGATTTCTCCTATCCACCAAGATATTGAAGCCAGTCCTATCAGTGTGCCACTCTCTTCATATAGACAAAACAGTCAACTAAATGTTAATACTTGTAGGGCATCCTCTTCCGATTCATCAAATTTCTGCTTAATATTTTACTTGTGAGGTCTGAGTGGAGCTGCCTGGACTGGCAGTGGCTGCCTTACCTTGCTGCAAAGCAGGAATGTCTCCAAGTCAAATCTTAGATCAAACGGAGTCCAGGATCACCTGATAGAAGTAAATAGGGGTTCTCCACATGACAAGGAGAGGAGAGAATCAGCTCTGCGCTGCAGATTTTTTTTTACTCCTTAAAAAACATTTATCTCAAGTTTTAAATAGCATGTCTTTAACTTGGTGTTTGTCCCTGAGAAATACGCTAGCTGCATAGCTGAAGAGCACAGAATACTGATGCAATTAGTATTCTGCAACAGCAGTAGCTTTTACACCAGCAGACTCCAAAACACATTCTCACCTGCTCCCAGAGGCAGTTTTTCAGGCATGCACTCCTGCCTGTGCACCTTAGGAGCCTTCCACATGACAGCAGAATTCCCCTCGCCCCAAAATGGGCAGTGGCTCCTTGATGCCTGCTGTTAGGATGTGCAGCTCAGGAGGGGAGACCTGGCTCCTCGGAGCTGTCACATTCATAGGCTCTCACAGAACACTGAGTGTGGCCTGCAGGCAGCTGCATTTAATGTTATCATAGCTGAGCCTAGAAACGCTGCTTGCTCACTGACACCCCAGTCTTTGCAGCCTGTGGCATGGGAGGGAAGTGATGTCTGTCAACACACCTGTTTTTAAAACATTTAACACTCTGAATGATGACCTAGCATGTTCTGACAAAGTAAATCATCCTCTTTGAAATGGCCTTGGCTTGCTGCCTCATTCATTCTCACGAGCGTTGTTTGTACTAGCAGGTTGTTACTCCAACACAGTGACGTCACCTAGTGCACTTAAGCTTTATAGGTACTGTACCTGCAGGACATGCTGCAACCAGCCAGAAAGGCCCAACAGCCTGTGTTTGAGTTGTGGTAGAGAACAAACCTTTCCTTCCTTCTGTTTAAGGTTGTTTCTGATCTGTGCTCTTTGGAGGAGGACAGTGTGTGAGTGTGGCAGGGGAAATAATGTAAATGTTGTAAATGTTTTCGGGTTTGAAATAGATATGAAGTAGATACTGCCTGGCATTGGGTGTATCTCCATTTTAAACATGGAAAAGCATTTAAAGCCACGTATGGCTAGGTGCCTCTGTAGTACCATACTTCAGACTGAGGCCAAACTGGTTTTGCTGAGTTCAGTGGCAGTGGAATTAGGGCAGCATTATCTCTTTGGATTTTGCATGGCAAGTGTCAGTTTCCTGTCACAGGACCATATAATACCCTACAAAGAAAGAATTCTTCAGTCAACCCGGCGGGTCAGTACGATGCATACTGCTGAGACACAAGGCACTCGAGACTCTCTGCATATAGCCTAAGTGTGCCTGAAGGGCCCTGCTACTCACGTGCTCATGCTGCCAAGCAGCATTCATTCATCTGTTCTTTCATTCATTTGTTCAGAGGAGCAAGGACATTTACAAAATTGCACAGGAATTGGTCTTTGCTGATGAGATAAAATACCAGCTGCTACATGATGTGAAATAGCATAAGAAAGAAAGTTTTCAGATTAGATTTGCTGGACCTCTGCAACTACTGAGCGTGCTACAAATGACTGATCTAGGCTGGAATTGGTGAGCAGACTGCTGTGAGACAGCTTTCACCTTTGTCCAAATGACAGGAATGAATCGATGTGCTAAATATTTGCTCATGATATTGATATCTAACAAAAAAAGTCCAAATGCCTCTCAGTCTATTGAGGATGTTTTTTCAGGAAACTACAACTGAATGACTGTTGGAAGTCTTTGCCACCTCATCCCTGCTGTCCTTGCAAACTCCCTATTTACAGTGGGCAGTCCAAACAGATTTTCTCTTCTTGTTCATCTTGGCTGGATGTGCCAGGCAGGAAGGGTGGAATCTGGGGACTCTGCTGGGACTGCCAAGCCCTATGGGAGGTGGTGTGCCCTGAGCTGGGGTGAGGGGGCTCCTGTGCTGTGTGTCTGCACCTCAGGGCCCACTGTAGCACCAGGGTGAAAGGGTTTCCTTCCTGTCCCTTGGGCCAATCACTGCCATAAATGATGGCAGTGGGCTGGAGCACCTCTCCTATTAAGAAAGGTTGAGGGAGCTGGGCTTGTTCAGCTCGGAGAAGAGAAGGCTCCAGGGAGATCTCATTGTGGCCTTCCAGTACTTGAAGGAAGCTTACAAGCAGGAAGGCAATCAAGTACTTACACAGCCTGGTAGTTATAGGACAAGGAGGAATGGCTTTAAACTAAAAGAGGAGACATCTAGGTTAGACATCAGGAAGAAATTCTTTACTCAGGGGTGGTGAGGCACTGGCACAGACTGCCCAGAGAAACTGTGGGTGCCCCATCCCTGGAGGTGTTCAGAGCCAGGTTAGATGGGATCCTGAGCAGCCTGATCTGGTGGGAGGCAGCCAACCCACAGCAGGGGGGAAGGTGGGCTTTAGGTATCTTTCAGCCCAAGACATTCTATGATAGACGAATACCTGGAGAACATCTCTGGATTAGTATAAATACTCCATAGAGATGTCTTCTACCAGAACAGCTGCACCGGACAGGCTGTGCAGTTGTACGGGCTAAGGACGTTCCCCTTCCATTACAGAAATAGGCTACAGTAGCTGGGTGTGGGGTGTACATGCACGTTATCTCCAAGGTCGGCAGCTTGTAGAGCTATCGTGTTTCTTTAACAAATAAGCAGGGCATTGCTTTGTTTGCGGCAGAATGAAATCATTTGTAAACTAAACCCCGAATCAAAAGCTTCCGTTAGCTGCGGTGAACGAGGCCGGGAAGCCTTCCCGTCCGAGGCCGGCCTCTGAGCGGAGGGCTCCGGAGGCACGCGCAGCCGACAGCGCACGGCCGACAGGGGGTGCCCGGGGCCCGCTGCTGCCCCGCGGCTCCGGGAACCAAAGCGGTGCGGCGCTGCCGAAGAGCAGCTGGGCTCGGCCGACCCCGCGTCCCCCGGCTAGGGGGCTGCACGCTGTCCCGGCTCGTCCAGTCTCTGGCCAGACCGCGGGGTTCCACTTGACGTTCGGTACGGGGGGTGGGACAGCCTCAGCCACAAGTTATAGCCGTTTAGAAGAGGCTTATTGCAGGCGTTTTTATAGCAACAGGAAGCTCGCTTGCTTTTTAATTACGCTCCGAAACTAATCGAGGAAAAGAGCAATTCTTTTGAACTCAGGAAGCTGAGCAGCTAATGATGCACTGGAGTGCCTGTTGGACAAGGATGTACGAGCGCTCGAGGGCCGCCGAGCTGCCAGCACAGCAGCTGTCTGAAAATGGCCACGGCGTGGCTGGGAGGGGGGCTCAGAGCACACACCGGTAGGCACCTGCTTGCCCTCAGTCACCAGAGGGAGGGGGGACAGATGAGGGGATTTGGGGAATCTCTAACGATATTTTTTACTAAGTGCAGATGGGGCCTAAATGGAAACGGTGCACCTAAAACAGGGTAGCTGCTCTAGCAGCTACATCCAGCCCTCCCCTCCAGGCCCCTCTGCATTAGCTTGGAGATGACCGGAGCTGTGCTCACAGCAAATGAGTCCACCAAAGTAAACTACAAAAGCATTAACAATTACAATCTTAGCGGGGCGCTTTTGGGTATTTTGATTGCATCTTATTTAAGGATGATTACAAAAGTGAAGCTTGTAAAATGAGCAGCAGTGAGGCAGGGCTCAGCCCCAGGACACGTGCGTTCCCAGCTGAACCTTTCAGCAGGTTCAAAATGTTCCCTGCCCCTGAAACCCACTTGATCTGTTTCCTCTGAGCACATCCAGTCTATTCCAAGCCAAGTAAACATGAACTTGAGCTCTTCAGAGAGAAAAGGAAAGACAAAATTGTTCCTGTCACTGTGTTACAGGCATTCAGCTCCAGCATTGTTTCTGTCACTGTGTTACAGGCATTCAGCTCCAACTGAGCTCCAGCTAACCTCTCACAGGTGTGCAGCAAAGGTTTCTCTTGGCAGCCTGTAGCACATTAAGTCTGCACAGCTCCATCTGTGTTCTGCTGGGAGAGCTCATGGATCCCACCCCGCTCTGTGCAGCGTCCCATAAGGGACACGCACGCCTGCATTTTTAAGATGCTCCCTGTTGAGCTGACTTGCCAAAGTGTTTCTTTGCCCCCTTTCTCCGCATTTCGTCCACATTCTGGTTCCTCTGTTGCTCGGTCTCGGTGACAGGTGCTGCCTCGGGGCTGAGCTGCCTCATGCTCTGTGTGGGCTGCACGCACCCCGCTGCAGAAAAGCAGCCACGTCTTTTTCAAATGAGGCAGGAAAGCCGTGCTCCACGCTTCCTACTGCTCTTGGGTTGGAGAACGGCCAGGATCTCAGGAAGAAAGGAAGCACTGTGACAATTCTGCCTTTGTACTGCGTTTGATAGATAATATCGAAAGCGGCCGTGAATGAAAAGCAGCTGGAAACGGGAAGGCCGAGGGTCAGGGTTAACCCTCCCCAGCCGGCCGCTGCTCTGCGAGGGCGCAAATCGAGAAGAGCTTTTTCGCCAAGAGTTCATTTTGCGACTGCTCCATCCCGAACGGCTCCAGGCCCGGCTCAGAGCGCGGCGGCACCGCGGGACGTTCCGGCCCCGCAGCCCCCCCCTCCTCTGCCTCCGTCCCGCCCTCCCTGTGCCGGCGGCGCGGTGGGAGGCGCCCGGCGCCGCTAGAAAAGGACCGGCAGCCGCAGAGACACCGGCGTGGAGTGCCGCTGGAAGCCGGCAAGGTACGGCCTGGGCTCGGCTCAGCTCGGGAGGAGCGTGAAGGGGTTGCTCGGGGAGGGCTCCCGGTAGCGACTCGCTGTCGTTGAGAGCCTCTCTGGTGGCTTCATTTTGTCCTTGCGGCAAAATCCGTGAGACTTCACTGACGGCAGTGCGTCGAGCAGAGGCTGCTTTGGACGTGCGGACTGCCCTCGTGCCGGTCCCGCCGTTCTCAACATCCTCAGCGCTTTGCTTTGTTGCGGCGTGCCTGGAAAGGGCGTTAATGTAGTTTTGCATTTCTGTGTCCGCAGGTAGATTTGCCTTCTCGGCTCTTACCCTTTGCGGACCTCCCGTCTGGGTGCAACGATGTGGTTCTTGGACAAGATCAGAGCGTCGCAGGGAAGCGGGAACCTCCCGCGTGCCTCCTTCCTGGGCCTGCCAACCAGCCAACACCTGCTAGAAAAAGCCCGCCTGGGGGCTGCTGCTTTTCCCAACGTGCTCACCCCAGACAGGATCCCGGAATTCTGCATCCCCCCCCGGCTGAGCACTGCTGCTCCTGCTCAGGGCCCCGGCTCCCGCCAGCGCCACGGCTCGGAGGATGCACATCTCAGTTCCTCTGACCACAGCTCCAGCTCTTCTTTGCCCCACTTCATCCAGGTGGAAAGTGCTGAAGAGATCCCAGCGCTGGAGGAAGAAGGCACCAACTCAGACCCACAGTCCCAAGCAGCGCTCTCCCTGCCTCACTTTCCCAGAGCTCCCACTTCCTATGGCTTCTGCACTTTGCTGGAGAGTCCCCACACCAGGAGAAAGGAATCGATCTTCCACGGTGACACACGCGGGGCTCTGCCCAGCCTGACGCTGCCTCGATCCAGAGCTAACACCTTTGGTGGCAAAGGGAACACGTCCAATCCCATTGCTATCAGCTTCACTTCGGTAAGGCTGCCTCCCAGGCACCTGCACAGGCAGGGTGCTTGTGACAGCGACACTGCCTCCTCCAGCGACTCCTCTCCTTTCAGCTCCCCGCTTCTCAGCAGATCGCCTCCCAGATCCTGCTCCTTGATGAAGGCACGAAGTCAGGAAGGATTGCTCTGCCGAGCACTGAAAGCCAAGAACAAATCTGGCATGGCCAGGAATAATTCTCTGTCTACAGAGGAGAGTAGCTCCAGCGATAACAGCCCCAGTGCCACCAGACGGGCCTCGGAGGGGCTGCTTGCTGCACAAAGCTGCAGTGTGTCTTGTTCTCCCCTTTTCCCCCTGGACTTTGCCCATGGCCGGCAGAGAATGGTGGGAGAGAGCGCGGTGGTCATGGACAAGGGGGGCATGCTGAGGCTGTCAGCTGAATACTGCTCAGAAAATGAAAGGCTGAGGATCCGTCTGATCAGTGCGGAGGGTTTATATGATGACTCTGTAGAGCCCAAGAACATAAACTGCTGCATTACCCTCTCCCTGGTGCCAGGGAAAACACAGAAACAGAGAAGCACTGTTATAAAGAGAAGCAGAAATCCCATCTTCAATGAGGACTTCTTTTTTGATGGCATTGCAGAAGAAGAGCTCCTCAGCCGCTCTCTGAGGATGAAAGCAACAAATAAAGGGTGCAGCATGAAACGGGACTACACCTTAGGAGAACAGGAATTGTCTTTAATGAGTATGTTGTCCTTGTAATACTTCAAATAGACTAATTTTGTATTCTGAAAGTTTTCTACTAAATAAAGTTTTGGTTCCTTTTTCTTATAGAATACTTGAAAGCAATGCGTCATTTGGTGTTGTTTTTGTACCAGCGTGCCTTAACGCTTTGCGCTCTGTAAGGCATTTGTTGCTAAATTCCACAGTGGCCGTGGAGCAGAGCTGCCTGTGAAGGTGGAGAAGAAAGGAGAAGGGCTGGTTTGCCATTACGATCAAGTGTTAAGCAGTTACTGAGTTAAAGCTGTTTTGTTTATGGTTCTGAGGAGGAAAAAGGGTTGTTTTTTGTTTCCTCTGGTTCCTAAAGCACATACATAGCACGTGCATGCAGCAGGCACTAAACTCTGGCAGCACCCAGGTAATACATCAGTTAAATAGACCATTTTAACAGCACTCATATTTACAGAAAGGAACGTTTTAATGTGCTGTATGTTGGGGAGAGAGAGAAATGGTTCATTTGGCAATTCTCCCTTCCAGAACGTGGGGGGAGGATCTGGATTCCCAAAACAGGCATTAACAGTTTTCCTTGTTTTGAGAATAACACCATCAGCTTCTGCTGAGCAGCAGCTACGTGCGGCTGTGTGCAGGCTCAGCTCTGTCTCACAGACCTGTACTGTCACATTACGCAGTCAGCTGACTCCCGCTTTGCGTCACTATGGAGAGGGTGACTGCTGTTAGCGCAGTTAGCATCTTCATTTACCCTTCCTTTCCGTGGTTGATTTCACAGCTGCCTGGGTGAAGTTGCCAGGTAATTGTGTTTTGATGAGGAACGTACCCTGGAGCTCTCAGCAACTGAGCTGCTGCATCCTTTCATAAACTAAGGCAGACAGGAGAGCAATGCTGGATGGACAAAAGATGGCTTGAGATCTCTGCACTGAATTCCTGCTTCAGCTAACTTGTTGTGTGCCTTGTTCAAGGTGTTAGGATGAAATAAGGATCACCTTTTCCTGTACTGTGCCAGCAAACAGTGGCTGAGGCATGGCTGAGTGCTGGCTTTAACATCATAAGAACTATAGATCTGCATGCTTGAGGACACCTCCTCCCTCCATCCCTCCCTCCCTTTTTTTCCCATTTTTGTCTCTGTTGAGGTGGGCTGTGCGAGTGCGAGGAGGCAGAAACTGTCTTGAAAGTCCAGCACTGTTGCTGCCCCCCCACATTACATTACAGGCTTCATTATGTGAAAGGTAGATAGGCATGGGGCATAGAAAAAAGTTTTTTTCAGAGTTCATTATGAGGCCATAAAAACAGGGCTTTGCTTATGCCAAATCTACAGCTGAAAAGCTCTTCCAAACATATTTCTAGCAGATCCTCCCCCTGCTCTATTCTGGCAAGACTACAACTGTGTGCAAACGGTGGCCCTATTCACGGGAAGCTGTGGTATTGCCTGGCCACCTAATGATTTAATTCTCTTTCAGGCTTAACTACCCCAGGAAGGATTTTCTTCCTTGGAATAGCAGAAAAAGCCCCAAAGGTGTTAACTGTGATGGTGAGTGCTCAGTGCTACTCCTTGGTCCATCTCATGCAAGGAGCTTCTTAAAACAATCTCTGTACAAAGCACAACCTGCACAAGAGGAGGGCTGGGTATATTCCCAGAAGATTATTAAAATAAAATGCAATAATAATCCCTCTGTGCTTAAAGGAGAGAATTAAATGTGCTGATAAATATTTGCACAGCAGCAAGTGATACACTGACACTTGAATCCTTGCGTTTGGGCAAACTGGAGGAAACACAAAGGCAGTGCAGAGAAGTGAAATTAAGAAGCGTAAGTCCCAGGAAGAACCAGTACTGCTGCAAAAGAAATTAAGCCTTTTTAAATGCTCATTGTATGCCAGACTGGCTTACAAATGAGCCGTTTCTTCCTGCTTTTCTCATATTGCATTGAATTCCCCAGAGAAAATCACACGCTTCTTCTTCAGGCAGATGACAAGTCACATCTTTAGTTCTTGGAACTTGGAGTCCCTTCACAGGTATACCCACACGGAGATAGAGGCTGATGTAATACAGAAGAGAACATTTATGGGTGTCAGAGGTTCACTTGCAGTCACGCCACAGTGCGCGTCCACATGCTGTGCCACTGCTGTACCATGGGGACAAAAAGATGCAACAGCTGAGGTGGGAAGGTGCTCTGCAGGCTACACTCCATGACTGCTGCTGAGAGCAGCGTCCTTTTTATTGCTCTCCATCAGCCATTTATATACAATTATAGGATATTTCCTGAATGTTCTCTTCACCGTGCCAGAGGGCATGCTGTATTTTCTACCATCAGAGACAGGTGGCTGTAAACTTTTATCTTTCATCACGCAGGGATGGAATTAAGTACTTGGAGAAAGTCCTCCGTTCCCGTAATAGGGAAATAAGTTTGCAGCTGGGCTCATCTGGTCAGGCGTTTGGAGAGGAAAAGCCCTCACCTCTGGTCAGCTGAAAGAGAATTGAGCTGTTCCTAATGTTCTTTAAAAATGATTTATTTCTGAGAAAGTCTCCTTGCAGAAGTGTGATGATAGGCTTCCCTGATAGGGGATCACTTGGGCTTATTTTCTTGTGATCTCCGACCTGAACTAAACTGAAGTGGTGAATTCCTACAATGCTGCCTATGCTGCAGCTGCTTTCCAATAGCGTCAGTTGTCTTGGGGCTGTTACGTAAAGCACCTGCATGAGCAAACAAGAATGCAACCGGATACTTCGACCTGAAACAAAGTCGTCGTGATGCTTCAGTGCCAGTATGAGTCAACAGCAAGAAGAAAATCCACCTCCTAGCAGTAGAAAACAGCTTCCCAAAGTTAAGAGCTGTCCTGATCGGTTTTCTAACTTTTAAAATGCCATATATGAAAAGGTGGTACCCGACATGGCTCTCTCAAACAAACCTCCATACAGTTTGAGGCAGTATGACCAGAGGTGCTCAGCGGTGCTCGCTGGCCAAAGGATCACCTGGTAACAGCATGTTTTAAAAACAGTGACAAATGTTTGAGGAAATAAGTTCTTTCTGCCAAGATCCCATACTCTCGTTCTGCTAAGCAAATATTATCTGTTTCTGCTGCACTGGATGTACTAATTGTGCTGGCCTTTTGAAACAGAGTTATTTTAGGCATGCCTCTTCAGATGGCTGTGGACAAACATTACTGCAAAGCAAGTGGTTCCTTATTTTGATGCCATTTCCCTGATTATTAAATCAGAAACAAACCTGTGCAGATTGCACTCTGCAGTGTAAGATGCAGTTCCTATAACTGTGCTGCTTTTCATGTAAATATCAGGAATAACACCACGGGAAGGAAATACCTGTGACCTCAAAAGCCTGAGAGCACAGATGTGCAGATGAGGGATTAGGAGACACAGTTACTGCAGTATCACATTCCACCTATGGCACCACTTGTTCCAGGCTGCTCCTATTTTTTCAGACCAGCTCTGAAAAGGCAGTGCTGAAAATGGCACCCATGCTGTCTCTGAGCCTGTCCTGGGAAGGAGCTCTTGAAAGAAGATGGCCACTGTAGAGAATGCAGGGATAAACTGAAAGTGTTGTGGGGTCTCATGGGCAGAAATTGTTCGGATTTAACATAACGTAACTCAGAAAACAGAGGGAAAAAAAGCTAGACAAATGTATAAATTGGTGAAAAACCTGCGTTTGGGACACCAAGGTATTTGCCCCAGGCCAGGAAAGCTGTCCTGAAGAAATCCCAGGAGTGCCACAGGCCATGTGTTCACTGGCCATCCTTGTGCTCTCCAGCAACTACTGCCTGCTTCAGTCTCCTGCTTGTCCTGCATCTAGATGAGAGGTCTCCAGCTTGCACAGGGGGCTGAATTGTTGGGCACGATATTTGGCCAAGGTAGGAAAGGTAATGAGTCACATCTATTGATGGCTTTTTGTAGCAGGATGTTTGGTTAAAACAAACAGTAGCCTTACGCTCATGAAACAAATGGCATAATTAAATGCTATCTATCTTCCATTACCGTGTATTCCGAACACGCACGCACAAGGCCACATAAAATTCGTATGCATTTTTAAATGAGATGGTATTCAATACAGACTTAATGCTGAGGACTGCCACTAAAATGCCCTCTAGAAATACTAACGTTATTAATAGAGTGTTAGAAGAAAACCAATTGATAATTGAGCTTTGTACCAAAGACGAGAAGAGGACCCCACAAACAGCGATGATAAGAAAGGACAGACTCTTTTTACCTTGATACCACCACAGGTGACCAGACAGCTGTGTCTCTGGATTTATATTTTTATTTAATTCCCTCTGTTATTCCTTTTCTATTTCTAGTCATAAATGATGTAATGTTGCAAAATTATCTGTCCTGAGTGGTACAGTGAGAACCTGACCTTGTCAAGCATCGCATGTACTAGACAGAAAAATACTGAACAAGATTTTCCAGTTCACTTCCTTCCTGTTAAAGCGTAATGACTTTTCTACTTGCATTTCTCAGCCTTTTCAGAGCAAACTCAGGAAGCATGTAGAAGACCATAAAGTGACTGGCAGGGTCGGTTACAAAAGAAATCGAGTGCCTTTTTTTTTTTTTTTAATGTAAGATAACCAGCTGGAGTTGTGGGTCTTCATTAGATTGCCTGCTTGGGGAGCCATGCACAGGGAAACAAGTCACAGCCTGTGTGTTTAAACTGCTGCTGTGAAGTCCAGGAGCTCACAGAAGCATAGTTCTCCAGTGCTTGCACATTCCTCATTGCTGTTGGTTTTATGTGGCTGTGTGGCTATGTCTCATGATGTTCCTCAGTTGCCTTCACATAATAGGCAAGAAACACACTGAGAAGAGCACCTGAATAAGAGCCTCACACTAAAGATGCTTGCTTTCTCAATGCAGAGCTAAAGGATGAGCCAGAGTAGCTGAGTGGCACTGCTCAGATTCCCATGATGATTTCTATCTAACTTCCCTTTACCAAAATGCAGTTTCTTAAGATGTGACACTGAACCATCTAACTTCAATCCTCGCTGTTTTCTTTTGTGTGTGTGAAACCTTCCTGTCCCAACCAGTAGCCACTTCTGGTGAGCAATAAACTTGGATGCATCATTTCAGTAAAAATAAAAGCAATAACTGCTGCTGTCTTGAAACGACAGAGCCAGCCTAAGTTTGTCGGATGTTCCTCTGATTTCATCCAAGTAACTGTGATTGTAGATGAAACTCTGTTTGAGTGCACATTAGCTTTAGTCCAGTGCCTACAGCAGAACTGTATTTGCCAGATTTTCTTTTTGCTGGGATCCAACCATCAGATTTTGGGGATCAGTTGGGCACAGCTGGCTTTTGCTGTGCTGGATGGTAGAGCTAGAGCTGGGGGCCCCAGCACTGTTTTGACATGTACTTAAAACACAGCGGCAAAGCCTGGATATTAAAAACAGGCTTCACAGGAACAGCTGCCTGCCCTGTAGGGATTGATAAGCTGTGCTGAAGCTGATGCTGACCTAGAGCTGAAACCCAGATAGGGATATCACCTGGGCAAACGGCTCATCCTGAGTGTTGGCAAGAGCAGTGCCACTGATGATGAAAGAGTGGCTATTTTGCCTCATGTGCTGAAGCTTCTCCAAGCCAGAAATTCAGCTCTGCAGTCTCAAATCAGCGTAGGAGTGTACAGGCAGCGCAAATCAGCAACGAGAATGGTGATATATTCTGTCTGCTCAATAGGCTGTAGCCCCACAGTTGGTAATGCCGGGTCACTGTAAAATGATCTCTTGCTTATTGCTCAGCATAAGGAGAGCTTCTTTTGCATGAGTAGTTGAGCAGTGCAAGAGTGCCTCATTACATGCCGTGAGTGAGTTATGCCTGGGACTCATGGCCCTGGTCTGTTCTCAGGGCGTAGGGCTGGTGGAAGTGAATGTGACCTCTAGCAGGGAGTGTCCATTTCAGAGGGGCTCAGATGGTGCCACCTGCAAGAATTGTGTCCTGGATTTTCCCAAACGTGAGATCAGATTGACTTTGTTCTCAAAACAAGGTTAGAGCTAAATATAACCCACAGTTGCAAGGTGCACTTACAGGGCTCCGAGATACACTGCAAGTTTGTCCAGTATCTGCTTGTGTTTTGTGTGTAAAGGTTATCTGCTAAACTGTGTGCTTTCCTGAACTCCTGTGAGGGTATAACTGACTTCTTGAAATAAAAGCTCTTCAATAGTACAGGCTAGTCTGGCTAAGGTTAAAAACACTGTTAGGAAGCTGCATTATTAACTATAATACAAAACTATATTATTAACTCTATGATTAGCTTTATTATTAAGTTATGAGAAGCTACATGCAGTGGAATCAGTGGGAAAAAGGATATATACATAGCAGGGTGTAAATTGTGCTTCCAAATAACCAAATTCCTGGAGGCATTCATGGCCAGGTTGGATGGGGCCCTGGGCCACCTGATCTGGTGGGTGGGAACTCTACCCATGGCTGAGGGTTGGAACTGGATGGGCTTTAAGTCCCTTCCAACCAATACCATTCTGAGATTCTGTGATTCCTAGGTAAACACCTCTATTGTCTTCTCTCTCCCAGATGTAACCAGTTTGCTTTTTCCCGGAAAAGAGCTGTGAAGCAATAGCTGACCATATTGGCAACCAAGACAACAAAGTACTTGGCACAGCCAGGGGGAAGAATCATGCCACACGTAGCCCATTAGTGATGGCAGGTGGCTGGCTTGGGAGTGGAGGTGTTGTCCTGTGGGGGGCTGTAAATACCTAAGTAGCTACAACTGGCTTCAGAAACATCTCCTCCGGGAGGGTGATTATTCCTGTGCCCTGACAGAGGATGCAAAGCAGCTGAGAAATCATTTAGCATCTTTCTCGTGAAGATAAAACTGATTTCCATTCACGATATTCCCTAAACTATTCTCCAGCTCTGTAAAAGAAATTTAAGGCAAAACCATTAATATAAAAATATTGGTAAAACAGAGCTATTCCCACTGGAAGCACGAGACATGATCCAAGTCTGTGTAAAACTTGAGTACAAATCAATTCAATAGTGAGTCTTCTAAAATTTATCCTGAACATTTTTAGTGGAGAGGAATGGGCACATTTAGTAAATGCATGCCAAATGGATTATGTGAAGCACATTTCTGTATTGTTCTGAAAATACATATGGCTTCATTTAACCATCTGCTTTAAAAATACCTGTAGGAATGAATGAGCTAAGACTGCCTCAGGAATGGGACTGGATGGAAGTTACTGGGCAATAGCAAGTCCCAGATGATAGTGAATTATCTGTCATGGTAGCAAGTTACTATATGAGTCCAGAAGATGGGATGTTAACACAGAACAGCCAGATGGGGCAGAACACTTGAGAGCTGCATGAATGTAAATGGAAAAGAAAGAGATACTAGCTTTGCAAGACCTCTTAAAGGTCAAAATCCAGCACAATCTGAAGGAAGTTACTGGAGGAGAAACTGATAAAGTTTAAGAACAAAATGTGGAACTAGGATTATCAGTATGGAGCTAATCTACTTCATTTATTTGTATTTCCACTCACTGTTCTTTGTTGTAAATAAGTGCTGTTTCAAGACTGGATACCACTCACAGTTCACTTTTTCATGATAAGAACTTAGTGGCAGTTTAAACTCTCATTTCTAATGAAAATCAGTCCTTGTTAGGACATTGGTCCATGACTTTCTGTCAGCTTCATAATCACAGAATAGCTGACGCTGACAGGGACCTTAGGAGATGACTTAGTTCAGGCACGTCCAACCTCTGGGCCATGGGCCACATGCAGTCCTGCCCAGCGCGTCCTGCCGCCGCTCTCTGCCCTGTGCCACTGTGGTGGCTGTTTGCTGCCAAGTGGCTTGGCCTGACCCTTAGTAGGCACCCATTGCTCAGCTACAACAAGACAGCAGTCTGGGCTGAAACCAGCATGAGCAGAGGGCTCTGGGCAGTGCTAAATCAAGCTATGGCAAATAATTTTATGCATTTTGTTATACTGGCTAAATACAGTCCTCTGAACAGTGAAAAATATGCAGCCATGCTTTCCATTCTGATAAAGGAATCTGAGAACAGGTTTCGTGATTGATGAAAAAAATCACCATTTTTTGGTATATTTGTGATTCTATCTACAATCGACATAAATAAATTACCTGAGAACTTTCAAATGGAATGTATGGAATTGCAGTCAGACATTCAACTCAAAAATCTGACCATGTGTTGTTACCAGATTTTAATAAAAACCTCTCTTACCAGAGAAAAACATCCCTTGCTTCACAGTCATGACTTATCCGTGTCACTGCTTTTTTGGCAGTACGTACATTTGTGAACAACTGTTTTCAAGGGTGAAGTAAAGGAAGAGTAAAATTGTTGATGTTTGTTCGCATTATGTATAGGAAATCCACAAAGATCTCGAGCTACTTGGATTGAATGTGTTTTGCAGATACAAAAAAAGTTGTGAACACAGATGTTTCCAGTGATGAGCTGAATTTGCTAATAAAAATAAATGCATCACCAAGATGCCCTAAGAGCTTAGTGCATCTGAAGTGCTGATATGGAGTAGGGTGGATATATGTTTCTCCATGCTAGGAACTCCTGATGGGTGTAAGTATTCGGTATGTGTGATGAGAAACAATGGAAAATTTAGTATCAGTTTTCTATGGAAAGGACTGTCTGTCAAAAGGATAACGGTGGGGTACAGTATATGAATCAAACATTGCTAGGAGCTAATAAGCAGCCAAAAGGGACAATGGTTTCATGGTAGGCGCTAGGATATTTCTGCTAGCTACACAAGTACAGTTAAACGAATACAGGTCTATGCTACCAAACATTCTGTAAACCACAAAACAGGAGAGATAAGAAGATCTCACTTAAAGCTACATCCTGCAGGTTTCTTGAGACCACGTCCACTTCAAACTCACAGAAACACAAGCATTAACAATATCTACTGTGTAGAATTCCCTCAGGTATATGAAGTAGAAAAAAAAAATGAGGAAACTGCTGATATTAGAGTACATCTTAAAACATCATTGACCTCATTTAATGCAACATTACAGCCTATCAGACCAAGCATTTTGGGCAACAGCAAGATTAAAGAAACAAAATGAGGGCTTCTTATATCTCTCATGAATTGAAAATCATCCTAGCAAAGAAGAAAAAGCAGGGCCATACTAATGTCAGACTAACTTCTCAAGACAGAAAAGGTGATAGAGTTACTAATTTACCATCTGCCTTTACTATATGTTTCTTCTCCAGCAGTTTCTGAGCCTCTGCTCTATGCTGGCACCCATAAATGTTTTGAGTATCTGTGACTGATAAACGTAACAGATGTCTACTCTGGACATGTGAGTGGGAAGCAGGCAGCCAGGCTCTCCATCAGTGTGTATGAAACTAGACAATTCATGATTTATGCTGCTGCTGAAGAGACTGAGGCACCAGTGCATTGTCATGATTAATTTAACAAAGCTTACTTAGAAATGACACCAGAAAAGATAACTAATGGCATGTTGTTTCACTCTTAAAAGTAACATCTAATATGCATTTACAAGGAAGAATGGGGAAATGAAAGCCTGCTTTCCCGTGGTTGTCTGACAGACAAAATGAGAGGTGGCATATTTCTGACTTTTCCCTGCTTGAGGAAGCTTCAGTCTGCGAAGGAGAGGGGAACAGCTTCACCTCATGCAAGATCAGTGATTGAACTTCAGTGTAATGCTTATGAAAGTAGCTCATTCACGGGTCTACAGCGGTTACAGGCATTGCCTAACGGGGCTGCCAGTCACACCGTTCTTATTTGGGATGTTATAGTTAACCACTCTATCAGACCTGGACAGCAGTGCCCTTCCTCTACGTGCACCCTGGTCAAATGCATTGAAGAACATTTTGTGAATACACCTCTATGTGTCTCTCAGCCACTGAACTCCATGAACTGCTGACATTTCTCAGGGCAGCTTTGACTTACCAAACAGGTTCTTGAGGGAAGGATGGCAAAACAGTGAGGTTCAGCAGCCTCACGGTTAACATACTTCCCGGACTGCATCAAAACTGTCAAACCATCAGACCTGCCACGTCAACAAATGAACTTGATATAAAACTGCTTTTAGCCCGTAATTTAATGTTTTTGTGAGGGAAATTGCCAAATCCTCATTTCACATAAACAGATATATGAGTCATTACAGTGAGTGTGTTTATCGTACACGGCACTTCTTTCCAAAACACACATGTTTAAACAGATGGCTTATGTTGACTATTAATGCAGTTCCTGCAATTAAGTTCAGACTGAACAAAGTAGGCAGAGACTGACATTCTATTGACATCAAAGCCTGTGTATTGCATCTTCTTCTTATGAATGTTCAAATTCAGACCAGCTACTACAGCCTTACTGAAATGTCAACTGCGATAAGTCACGATGTAAATGAAGAGGAGAGATAAGGTAGCTGGCATCTTGCAAATTTACTTTTTGATTGGGATTTACTATATGCATATTTATGCTGTTAAGTTTTAATGGTGAAAGTCCATGTTTGAGCAAATTGCTGTAAATAAACATACACATCAGTTACATTCAGCTTGTCTCTCCATCTCTATAGCTGTCGTGGGCTCAAAGCATGTACAAACTAGTTTCTACCATACAGGGAGCCCAGCAGCAGGATGATGGTGTGCTCTTCTTGTTGTGCTACCAGCAGAAGTAGCCAAATGGCCCATGAACAGTTACGATCATGCAGGCAAAGCTGCCTGTTCAGAAACAGAAATGGCCACACCTGGTCAACTCCAAGGCTCTTCCATCACAGTACTGGGTTGATGTAGCACATTGCAATAGGGGCTGGCTAAGAAGGAATGAGAGAGTAGCTCACGTGACGTGGCACAGATTACATAGACTGCTCCAGGGCTTCCTGACCTGCAGCCAGTTTCCTTGTGTTTAATAGTGCCTAACAGGTTTCTCCTCTGAATTTGTTGCAGGGCTTTTGGAACTGAAGTAAACATTCAGCATTCAAAGTTTCCTGTAGCAAAATGTCTCATGGAAAAAGTGCCTCACTTTCATTTGAGCTTCCTATTAATGTTATTTGATGATCTGCAGGTCCTGCACTAGAAGAAACAGTGAACAATTGTTTCTTATTCACTGTCTTCTGTGATTTTTAAAAGTTTATTCTATCATCTGTTGTTTTTTTTATAGGAGTTCTATACTATTTTTGGTGTGGAAGGAGTTGCATACCTATCTTTATCGTATCTTCTCTATTACCTCATGAGTATTCTTTACATATCTATGTCATTATTTTCAGATAAGCTTGTGCAGCAGGTAGTGCTATGGCCCTGCAGTTGGAGCCTCATGGCTACATTCCAATGAATGAAGCCTTCAGCCCCACGGTGCCTGTTCGGGAGCTGCTGTTTGTAGCTTCTGGAATGATCTGTGAGAACAGGTATGGCTAGGCTTAATGAAGTAAAGTGGCTGTCTAAAACAGCTCAACGAGCATTTCATATCTATTAGGTGCTGCTTACCTTTTCCTCCTTCCTGGTACTCTCTTAAACCAAATTTCATCTGCTGTTTGTATTCTTCTTCATTTAAATTTCGTAGTGGAAAAAAACAGCAGCATGCATTTCATATATGTCTTTGGATAGAGCTGCTTTTAAATGCCTTTTATATTTAGTAGTAACTTTCTAAACTGGCACGCATGGGAACAGCTTTGTTACAGCACAAAGCCGGGTAGCAGTTAGGTTACTTTGTCCTCTGCTCCAGCAGAGCCTGCGACACAAGTTCTTGGAAGATCTCCAGGTGTCACTGCATGATGCTGGACAAAGCTGAAGCTGAAGCAGAACAAAGTCCCTTTTATTGCCCAAGTCTGGCCCATCTTCAGCGTTACAGGGCTGGTGCTGCTCAGTGGAACACTGCCTCCCTGCTGAAATACCACCAGCTGTTGGAGAAGAGAGATCATTTTCAGTCACACTAATGCAAATGGCCAGAGAGCCATATTCAACAATCTAATTAAGGCTGAACAAGGGGAGAAACTTGATACCTTACAACCTAAAAAACAACTAATCGTCCCATCTTCGGTGGTCATTGCTGGAAATAAAACAATACAAAACAAAAAAATTAAAAAAACCCAACACAGACAAAAACCATAACCCACAGCATTTCTGGGAAAGACCCAGGAGAGCTATTTCAGGAACAACACACAGTACTTAAATTTCTTCCCATTTTTTTTTTTGACCAGCCTTAACAGAATTCACAAAACAAAATAAAAGGGAAAAACACATCTCCCATTACACAAAGTCTGCGAGCTTTCATTTCAGTTTTATATACAATAATAAACGTTAACTTCATGGAGTTACTTCGGCACTCTATGGTAGTATTAGGAAAAAACATCAAACCAAATCAAAACAACTTTGCAAAATACTTTTCAGTGAAATGGCCTGAATGTAGTAGATTTACTCCCTAGAAAGCTATATTTAGTGCTTTAGTTGACACAAAGCTTCCTTCATGAAGGAAATCTCAGACCCAAAAGGAAGAGCAGCCTAGATGCTTTTCCAGTAAGCGGTAACTACAGCAACCACCAGGCATGGCTGTTAGCTTTCTACAGAAAGAGAGAAGTAAACTTAAGTCATTCTGCAGCTTGATTAAATATTTGTGAAGCTCATTTAATGTCCTTTCACCAAGCGAAAGTATAATGCTCTAAACAGTCATCATTATAATGCATAAATATAACCTAGGAAAACAGATTCTTTTTATAACTTTGCTTGAAAAATGGCTTCAGAGCTGTAAAGGTAATGTACTGATACCAGAAACATTAGGAAGCTGATTACAAGTGTATCTCCTAACACCGGTTATTCGCGTTGCTTGACGTTTCCTGTCATCAGAGCTGGATTTCAGTCATTTGTAACTTTGCCAATTTCTAAGTGTTTGGCCGCAAGTCTTCTAGCCTGAATGCCAACCTCAAGGCTGCATTTTAGCAAGAAACATTGATCAAAAGGCACAGCCATCTCTAAGGGTCAAGTTTAAGAATAAGATCTTGGTTTTTAACTCTTATCTCCGAGGGCTTGGGAAAATGATTCAAGCACAGCACTGCTGTAACAGGGTTTTGTAACAGGGTTAGACCTTTTGATGTTCTCATGAAAGCTAGAAAGCCTTGATAAATTGTAATTTGCATATGATCCATGCAGACTTTCATCTTGTTTGCTAAAATGTCAGTATTTCTTGTCTGATTTGTGCATGTCTGATAGAATTAAATTTTCTTATTTTTGATAAAGCTGCGTATGAGAGAGCCATGATTCAGCTCATGGATACGAGTCAGACATTCCACAACAAAGCAGCACTGGCCCCAGCACAGTGCTTGTCTTTTCAGAGCTTGCACTGATCCTCCTGCTAGGACAGAACGGATTTGGAAGAAGGAGTGAAGGCTGAGGGAAGGGAAGCAACTTGATGGTCTTGGGGAAGTGGTGGGATATGACAGTCCCTGCAGGAGTTGTTGATGACACTGGCATGATGGTGGTGGCTTGCGGGACCAGCAGAGCTGGCCAAGGAGTCAGCAGCTCAAAGACCTGGACTCAGAGAAGACAAAACATATGAGGAGCAGAGCAGAGAGACAAACTGAGAGAAGAATCAAAGTGAGAGAGATCTGGGAGGGTCCACAGCAGCAATGGTCCAGACAGGGGAACAAACAGAATAGTGGAAGTTTTTCAACCAGCAAACGCAGTTTACTAGTTTTGAGGATAAAATATTCCAAGTCAAGACATACATATTTTTTAATGTGTATTTTCTGAAAGTTAAGTTCTAAAACAAGCTATTTCAAATGAATAATATTAACTATAGCATGATTTCAACCATACTAGGATGCATCCAGGTCTTTCCTGGAACATAAGTTTCCCACATTATTTCTGAAGATATTTGGTGTTAGCAATGAATACATCAGGTAACACACGCATTTCAAAATTTCTGAAATCCAAATTATGGACAAAAGTGAAGGAAAAATGATTCAATTATGGCTGCTAGTAGTTCTTGAATTTTATCTCCCATGTTAAACAAATGATATGGTTGTGCCACTGCCTTCATTTTAGATTCCCGTCTCTAAGCCTATTGGCATTTCCTCATGCAGTGAAAAGGTAAAACTAATTTACTGAGAGATTATAGAGCAGTAATTTCTGTTGGTTTAGGCAATGATTCAGCTTCTGTCTGACATGAAACATCAATCCCTATTTCCCTTTGGCTTGTGGATAGATGTGGCAAACTTTTCACAGCTACACCAGTAAGTTAAGGAACCTTATAAATAAAGCAAGCTTGTAACCACCGATTACACCTCAGAATTGCTGCTATCAGTTTAACCTTGTGGCTGCTGACCATCAGTAGGACTCATGTACTGTGCTTCCATATCTCGTGCTTCCAACTATGAGGAGAGGGTAACTTGCTGGCACAGTGGCCTTGGTAAAGTGGTAGGCCATAAAGCTTGATATTCAGATGTAAATAGATGTGAATGGTAACAAATCGGTGTTTTTGCTTTCCCTTTTTTTCCCTTCAACATTTAATACAAGTGAACAGCTTTTGGTTTCTTTTTCCATTGAGAGGCAAATTGTCTGAATGACACAAAGCACCAACAGTTTTCTTCTTTGCTTTCATGTTGAATATGAACTATCTGTCATTCAGAGAAATATCATCAGACAGTCTCTCCATGCTGGTGTTTTTGGCACACTGGTGGTATCCTCCTCTTTCTGTGCCATTTGGCTTGGACAACTTTTACCACACACAGACAAGCTATAAGCAGCATATATACACCTCCAAGGTACAAAGCAATTATTTGTTGCCTTAGGCACAAAGACGATAGGCTGAGACTAACAAGTTCTCAGACAAAGGAAGCAGGCAGGCAAGGGCAGGGGGACTGTGGACTTCCCTTGTTCCCTGGCAGAGGCACACCCTGAGACTTGCTGAGTTGCCACCCTCAATTCCTTACTTTTTCTTCAGGGCTCCACATCTTTCCAGGTAAGTGATATTCCTCCTGCATCAATGACCTGCTGACTTAACCCATTTCTACACTAACAATCAATAGCAAACGAACAAACAAACAAACAAACAAAAACACCACCAACACCTGCATTGCTAATACATTCGCAAATACCAGACATAGAAATTTGCAACTCAGCTGTCGAGTAGTCCCACTTGTTAGATTTTTTGGACTTGACCTACTATAAAGTTTGCTTAGAGCCTTAGTCTTTGAATGAATATGCTCCTTTATCTTCAGCCACAGTCAGCCTCTGACAGCTGACAGCTCACTAGCGCTTCTCCCTCCATAGCACTTGTGACAGCTATGAAGAAAAGCTGTGTCTTCATCACCCTTCAATTTGGTAGGCTACTCAAGTCAAGCTCTTTTATTCTTCTCCTGTAGAATATGCACTTACCTGTTCTCTGATCATGCAAGCAGATAAGTTTGAATTTATCTTTTCCTGAAAATGAGTGATTTTTTCTAATAAAGGCCTCTGTTTTTAAAGCCCTAATTTGTGTTACATGAGGGACCTATAAAGGGCTATTAAATATGAAGGCATAATCTAGTTCCGTGTGCTTTTTCTGATTTTATTATTTTAAATACAAAGGTAAATATTAACATCACAGAAGCACATTACATAGGCTCAACTACTGAACATTATAATCAAACCAAAATGGCAATTGAGATTAGATCAGTGTGTTACCAATTATATCGGCTTAGTTCATCAGTTTATGAAATCATAAAGTTAGTACAGTGTGTAATCAAAGTGTGTGTCCAACAAAGAGAAGATTTGCTATGTGTTAATTTTGCAGCATATGACAGAAAGAGAAGTTATTTTCTTATGGTAAAGATCTATCTGTAATGGAAGACTTTAGCTACCTGGAGCTGACCAAACCCAGGATTCACAGAGCAAAAGACATTGCCTGGAAGAGAAGATTTATTTAGCTCATCTTGAGGAACTGCAGAGATTGTAATGCTGTAGCAAAAAATCATTGGTATGCTTCATGTTTTTAGAAGTATCTTGTAAGTTAAAAAATGTATTTACATACACTTTAATAGCATTAATGATGAAAAATAAAAATGGAAAAAAATTAGTTTTCCAGTCACAACCTTACAACCTCATTTGTAATTGAGCTGACGGATGCAGTTATTAATTATAATATGCTTTTATCCTTTCCTGAGTACACTAATTCCCAGAAATATCGTAAGTTCTGCTTCTGCACACAGTTTAGCTACCCAGTAAACACACCCATCTGCTCAGTGTTTTTCTTCCTGCATAACTATTACCTCAGTGGTACAAGCAGCTGACTGAGGGCATCAGGCAAGAAATACGTCTGTTCTTACAGACTGTCTTATTATAATGAAATTGGCAATCAGGTGATGTTAGTTCTACCAGATGATATCTATGTTGACAAACGTCAGTCAGAGTTCAGGGATCCAGGTGACAGGAAGCTTCAGTGCCTACTACCTTTACTATCATCATATTAAGTGTCAAGGAACCCTTTTTTCTACTTCTGGACAGGTCTACTTTGAAGACTGTTTCGATTTAAAACAGTAGTTCTCTAAACTGTATAAACCCAAAGTAGGTAAATGCGATGTGGTTATGGGTAAAACTATCATGTTCAGTAAACAGTTAGGACTTAACGTATTTAAATATTTTTCTTGTTCTCAAGAGAAGTAGCGTCATCTTCAGGCTTGATTATTTTAATGGCAGAGAAAAACACACGGTGTTGACATGAAGTTTACGATAGCATAAGGAACTTTCTAAACTCTGGTGGGTTCCCTCTTGTAACAAAGACAAATTTCAGATGTAGGATGCTAGCAAAATTCATGAAAGCTATGTATACCATGCCTGCTCTGTACTTCATACATGAAATCTCAGACTCTCATTTTTCCCCTGAGAAATTTCTGATAGCAGTTGTCAGTTTCAGAGGCCCCACAGACTCTATAGGGAATAAACTTCACTGCAAATTAAACAAATTCAAAGCCAGTTATGGCCTGTATGTTATTCTTGTGCCGTTACGCCAGAACAAGACCTGTTAGTTGCCATACGGGCAAATGCTCCTATCATACTTCTCATAAAGTGAAAGTGGATAAAGTACAGACTGTGTGTATTACATGGCCAATCACATGCTACTTACATGTGGCCAGCTCCTTGATTCTAATTAGAGTTCACTGTCTCCTGAAGTTGTCTGCCAGCTCATGAGCTCAACGTTGCCAAAAGGCTGTGTTTTCATGCTGACTCCAGCTATTCTATGAGAAGGTACAAGCAAATAAAAAAATTAGTTCAGTTCAGAGGATCAGAAGATGTCTGCCACATTTGTCAGCCCTTAGTATTTACAGTGGGGACTGGCTGTTCTACACTTACTAGTTGCTTCCCACTTAAAGGGGAATATGTTTTTAGAACAACTCAGTGTCTAATTTAAATCCAGTGTAGATTTAGTTTGTGCATTTTAAAGGAGAGAAAATATAAAAAAAAAAAATTGAAATTATAGTGATTGACTAATTCTCAGAGTTGCAGGAGAAAAAAATGTTTATTGTTGGGCAAAATACATAGATATCTAACTAGGGCGTAACTTGGTATTGTGTGAAGGCAAATGAGAGTTGAACAAATGCAATATGGAGAGGCACACAAGATATTAGTGTGTGACACTATTCCTTCAGAGGTTTCAACCTAGAGAAAAAATATTCAGTTTGATATTTTAAATGACTTTTAAACTGAGATGTCAATAGTGAAATGAAAATGAGAATCTTCTAATCCAGCTATGGAATTCAGATGGACTCCACATCTCTGCAGTTAATTCATCCACTAGCATTTTGTATAAAGTGTAGGACAACAGGGCTTTTGATGCCTGCCTGTAGTTCAGAATTACTACACCGAATTCTTAAAATCTGTAAGTTAGGAGATTTGCCATTCAAATAGACTACATCATCACACCGATATCTATAGACTCCAGCAGCACAGCATGCAAGTGCTTCATTCATGTACGTGTTTAATATTTAACAGAGTGCTTCTTTGTTCTAGTAACAACAGGAAAAAGTACACGTGGTTTGCTGCTGTCAGAAAAAAAAAAAAAGATGTAGAAGCACAACAAGCAAAAGCAGTTAATTCCTTTCTCATAGGCCAAGTACAACCTTTCACCTAAAAAAAAATATCTGCAAAGAGTAGTTGATATGTTGTAACTTTTTACGTTATTATTAAAAAGCTTTTACTTACTTTTGATAAGGGACAGTTTAAAATATGTACAACTTACATTACAATTCTTATCCATAAGAAGTCACGTATGCTGACTGTTCAGGGGGTTAATGGTTTCATGAGAAAAGCAAACTTAAAAAGTAAGGCTGAACCTATTAATAGCCTGATTACTGACTGCTGGTGCTCAGGGCTGTGGAATATACAGTAGAAGAAGAGTTTGTTTTTCCTAATATTTCCTACAAATAATTAACAATTATTCCAGTCTATTCCAGGCTGCCTCTACTGCTTCCTAAGTAGGATGCAGGAGACTATGCAGCAATTAGCTAAACAGTTAGGAAGACTAAAACACAGCTAGAACTGTCAAAAATAAACTTGAATTAGATGTTGCCAAAGAACTTGGTTCTTTGCTATTTTGTTTCTCTTCTGATGGAAAGCTTTTTATCTGTATCATAATGAAGGACAAGGAAAAGGAAATGGCACTGATTTGTAGAAGTGTCATAAAGAAGGAGCCACTCCACTGAGAGACAAAGGAAGGGAACAGTGCAGGTGATTTCCTTGTGCTACCGCTGGCCCTGGTGATGAGGTTTGATGAAGGCACATAATAAAGAAGGAACATGACAGCTGACTTTCTTCATGACAGGGGACTGATTCCAGTGGTTAATGTGGGAAAGCAGAGGCTGCCGTGTGCCCTTATTTGGTCTCTTTGGGACCACTGAAGCATAGATCTGGGAGATTCTGTCTTTTGGGATGCTATTCTTTCTCTTTCTTATTGCAATCACTGCGATCAGTGATGAGCACTGAGGTTTGCACTGGTGTATTTAACTGCATCAAATGCATTGTTTAAATCTTCTTAAATTAGTTCTATTGAATTCTTCTGGTTTGTGGAGCTAGTTAAGAAAGATAGCAACTGGTATGGCGAGATATTCTTTTGATAGATCTATACGGCAAATTATTTCAGTCTGGTGACTCAGGATTAACTTCTTTGGATATTTACATTGAATCTGCTGCCTAATCTCCCTACCTCCCATTCACTCAGTTGCTAAAATTTTCCATAGAGCAGAGTTCAATTCTGCAGGCGTTGTATCTGATCATAGCACTTTTACTGTTGCATTTTGGTACTGCAGTGGTTCTGAGATACACATTTGAACTGACAGTGTAACTAAAAATCATTGCTACAGGATTTATACTTCTGTGTGTTGGGTCTTTTAATACTCTGTTAAGGTGACAAGAAGCAATAGCTCAAATCTCAGCTTCTCCTAAAAGCTGCGATTTCTGTTTCTCTGTACTTTTTGCCTACTGTACTTCAGCATTCTCCTGCCTATCATTGTCCTTACCAAAAACTGAAGTGAAGCATTCCTATGGAGTTTGGCCTGGATTTACATTGCCACAATCGCTTCTGTATGTGATCACCCACCACTCCAGTCCCTGTACACCTTTTATAAAAGTCAGCTCTATGGAGTTTCAGCTATTGTATGAGGGATGCTCAGAAAATATTTCCTCCTATTTTATTATGTTGGCCCTGACATCAGATGCAGACGTTGGTGGAATGGCAGTACTTACACATTCCCACAAATATTCTGTTACATTTTGTTGCTGTGACAGATGGCAGCAAAGGAGCAGTCTGACAGAATGGCATCTGACATGGAAGTATGGATGAAACAAAAGGGTGGAACTGAACTCCTTCACGTGGAAAAAAATTGCATCCGTTGACAAGCTTCTTGAGAAATAGTTGAAAAATAGTGTTTTGTAGCTGAGAATTTGCTCTACCAAGTAGTGTTACTGTGCTCTTTGCATCTATTGTTGTTTCCATGGAAATAAATAGGAGGCACTACTTTCAGCTTGACCTGTGTGTATGGGAACTGTTGAATCATGGCCTGAACCTCTGATTGACCACCTGAGGTGAGCGCGAAGTCAGCTGCAGGGGCACAGGTGAATGCAATCTCACCTGAGTGACTGGAACCCCTAGACCCCATTTAAGGGCTGACTCCCCAGGAGGAAGGATCTCTATCTGGGGATCCTCCTTTTGGGAACCTTTCTGCAAGCCCAGGATATGGGTAAGATCTTTATATTGCTTATACTTTGTAACAATGTAGTCTTCCTAATCCAATACTGTTCACTTTAGCCATACACCTGCAGTAGTTCAGTTTATGATGTCTAACAGTTCTTGTATAGTGAAATGTTTCCCAACCACAGGACAAGGAAACAGGATTCTTCCTTCAGTCACATTACACTGGCACGTGACAATCACACTGCAGCTACAGATGAGGTCATTGAACAGGCTGATGAAAGGTGAAGGCTGTGCTAACAGTATCAGCAGAGATACAGTAAACTCCGCAAGCTTTTGGGGAGCAAAAGACAAAGCAAAGCTTCTCTTTTATCTGGAGCGTGACAACTTTATGAGTTTTTTTATCTTATCGGCTATTCTTGGCTTCTACAGGAAAACCATCTTATAGAATAGTGTCTATCTGAAACTGGGATTTGTCACAACGCCCATATTCTATTGTAACAGAATTTACTGATTCCATGACCTCATAAAACAGAAGAAAACAGTGAATTCTAATTTGGTTTTAGTTTAGCTCTCAGATGTCAGAAACAAGCAAGAGTTTCAGCAGTTGAACTCAGCACTATCTGAAGGTGCTCAGTTACTCAAAAGCACTGTACAAATTTTCATGTGGGATGTGATTTCAAGTGATTTCATTAACAATTACATCTGCCAGACAGTCCCTGTCAAAAATGAAATTGACTGCACCATTTCACACACCATTCTGAGATCTTTCATTTAAGGATGCTCTTATATACTATGGGAAAATGAAAAGTCATGTTAGCTTAAAATCATGACACTCAATCCAGCTGCCCTGCTTTCACTTTTGGCAGAGTTAAATTACAGCACTGAACTCAAAACTTTGAATTTAGCGCAGTCTAAGGGCTAAACGTGACTAACAGTACTATAGTTAATGACAGGATTCCTCCTTTGATGCACCAGTGCCTCAGTCTGCTGAAATGACTGATGTAGCAAGTCATCTATGTTGAAATCCACATCTTTTGCAGTTTTCTAGTTGTGTTTTTCTTGCTTTTGCTGTCGAAGGAACAACTGATATGGAGACTTCCTTCCTTGTCATAGTAAGATTGTACATGTAGCCTCATTTACAGATACAGTGTTATTTCTTACCATGTGATATCTATGCAGTATTTGTTCTTTTCTAAACATGTGAAAGCTGTGAAGTTTTGAGTCTTGGCTTTGAATGAAGTACAGCCCGTAGGAATGCCATTTTTTTTAATGCAGATTTATCTGAAAACTTATTCACAGTTGAAGTGAGGCTTGTCCTGGAGAATGATGGGAAAAGGTGAATATCTATTTATTCAGAAACAGAGGTGGCATCTTATACAGAGGAATAAATCCAACCATTGAGTAGAATTTAGACAATGTATCTAGACTAAATTATCTGGAGAAACAAAACTGAGGTTTCTCTAGATGGGTGAAGTTATTTTTATTAATAAAGACAAACTTTTTCCCTTTTGTAAAATGGCTATGCCTTAGTGTAGCAGATGAAGTTAATGCTGTCTTCATATACTGACACACTTTCATTTGCTTACCAACTAGTCCTTATATTTTTATGCCTAGAAAACCTTTTATACTTCATTATTCTGTCACAGAGAGGGAAAAAGACACAGTGAAACAGTATCAGTATGAATTCTCCAAGGCTCTCCATTGAGAACTGACAGACTCCAGCTGTCACAAGGGAAAAGAAAAGCAGATTACTGCTATATGTTGACATCTTCTTAGTGTTTCAGCAATCTAAATATGTCCAAATAAATTGATTTAGTGATTGCTAATGTATTTGAGATAAGTATTGCAAAAAATCCCAATACTGATCTCAGGGCATTATTACTTAGCAGTTTTATGTAGTTAATACAAGGCAATTTGGGTGGTTTTCGTCCTTCATTTTACTAGTTGATGTAAAAGTGTTAAGACATCTTCTGTTTTCCCTTATTTTCTGTAAAGGCATTCACTGTGAACAAAATGTCCTGTGTACTACTTGGAAGAAAGACTAAAAACAGTGAAAAATAAAGTCAAAATAAAAATAAAAAACAAAAACCCAGCAGCAACATAAAATAGCATTAATTCCACAGCATTATTATTATTATCACTGTTATTACTATTTTTAGAAAAAGAAGGATGGCAAAATGATCAATACTGACTTGTTGCATCCCTTAAGTCTGAAACTCTATGTCTCAAATATAAAGTTACATCTTCTGAGAATGTTACAATAAAACATTACTTAACGGGATTTTCTGAGCATCTAAAAGGACTGAAAAACCTCTCTGAATTTGAGTGGATAAAGAACAGGGTGCTCAGCAAGGTTGCGGTGTAACCATTTTTGGACATTTTCAAAACTTGTATGGACAAGGCTCTTGGCAACCTGATCTAACTCATCACAAAGTCCTCTAATCCCTGGAGGCTTTGTGATGAGGAGAGCTGATGCTACATTACTTGGCTGACTTCCCAACTGCTAACAGGCATGCACTCTGTTTAGTGAGGTATAGTGGATAAAATTTGCCATCTGTTCACTTGCCAACAGTCAGATGGTAGGAGCTGGAGATTTTGTAATATTAATGCAGTAAAAGATGAGAAGAAAGCTGGGTTATTAAGTGATCAATCCATGTACCCACCTCAAATTAGCGTTATGCTGTGACTATTATTTATTTATATGTGCAAGATTGCACAACAGGCAACACCAAACAAATATTTGTTGTTACAACATGTATTTCTATTCATAAAACTAAAGATTTAAACTGATACTGTCGGTGCAGATTTCCTACTCTTTCAGGCTTTGTTCTTCAGGAAGTTCTACTGGGGGACCTGAGCAAATCTTGCCATATAAATAGCAAAACACAACATTAAGTGTTACAGTGCTGTGTTTATGGTTCCTTTTTGGGAAATAATGAAGTGCCATCATAGTACACAAGGAGCATGTTTTTGAGGACTTGCAGCTGAGTTCAGCTACTGACTCTATTCATAGTTATCAAAGCAGTAATGCCTATTCAATGTTGGTATTTAGAAACAAATGGGCAGAACGCATATGCTCCTCCTCACAGTGAATGAACATTACCTGTGCATTTGGTGAATGGTAAGCAAATAACAATGTTTCTCTTCTGTATCTGTTATTCCAGACATCTCAGTGCTTAGAAGAAACTGTGTGTCTACAGTACAATAAAATATCTTTGTAAACTGCCTTCTTCACAGTTTGTCCATTCATAATTCCATTCTGTATTCATTTTATTTTGTTTTTGAAATATATGTTGATTATGCTGCAACAAGATACCTGTCACAGACTTGGCTTTCTGGGAGTTCTGTTCCAGGTGAAATCATGTTATTTTGTGAGCAATTTTTGATCCACCAGGCCACATCTTTGTGTTTGTTAGGGAAGCATGTTTATAAACAACAACACAAATTTCATTTACTCAACTACATGCTATAACAAGATGATTTTCAGAAATCATTTTGGTTAATTAGAAAATGATTTGACCACATAAAACCTATTTTCACCTGTTATCCAACACTTTATAGTTGTGATAAATTGATCTCTGCAGAATTTGCTGTGCAGAAATCAATGCAGCTGTTATAAGAAGCAAAGAAAATGGATTTATCATCCTGTTTATATTATATAATTGCTATAGAGAACATTTAGTGCCATTGATTTGCACAATTACTCTTAAATTTATATACACTAAGAGGATGAGCTGTCACTGATTGCCTTTTGCTCAAAGCTCAGTTATTCAGCCATGGTTTGTATATACAAAGCACAATAAGCAAAGGTCTTTTAAAGTTTTATTGTAATAATCACAAATGAAAGTTTGTTACCAATCAAAACGGCAGCAGAATCTCTGCACGCAATTTCATACCTTGTTTTCTCACACTGATGCTTCCCAAGGGTACAAATGGCTTTGAGCAGACAGCACTGCATGGAAGAAATAAAAAAATATTGTCACCTTCTATCATTGCTATAAATTAAATAATTAGAATTTTTTCTTCCTGTCTGAAGCCAAACAGAGCATAAAATGAGAATGTGGTACTTGAATGCCATCCTCTAGCAAAAAATCTCATCTGTTACACTAATCATGTCAGAGATCATGTGTTTAGTTTGAAGCTCCTTGGAATCAGCTCTGGGTTGACACAGGTAGAATTCTTTGAAAGAACAAAAATGGCAGTAATGACTCAACATAAAACCAACTTATCCACACACAGGCATTAACCAGCCCTGCAAAAGGCCCAGAATGCAGCATGCACAGATAATTTTGATCAATACAGTGACTATTAATAAAGCATCTGACCGTTCTTGTCCAAGAACTGCCACAGTATGTGCGAGGGAAAAGGCATCCAGTAAGCTCTTGGTGCTCACCAATGGGTGCCTACAGAAGGGTATACAAGGGTGAAGCTTCCCCCTGATGAACCTTTCCACAATTTCCATATGTCTCCAGCATCCTGCCATACAGCCTCCCCCACCCAATCACACAGATCGTTGTGTTTAACAACCACTGCAGAGCTGAACTTTGGTCTTAGTGGTGTAATGTTCTTCCTCACACTTTAAACATTGAAAAACGCCTGTGAAAAAGTTAGGCATACATATTCCTAGCAATGTACAGATGTGGCACACGTTGAGGTACAGCACTAAATAAGGAATCTTCTTGTGCTGTCGCCTGCTCCAGGCTGGCTTTATGCGTTACTAAACCGATTCAGCTGCTCCATACATACGGGGGTGCCCTCGTGCCTCCCACACAAAGGAGATATCTGCACTCAGCCTTTCGGATTCTCCTCCGCTACAGCAGAGGGAGCGTGTAGGCCTCGGACATGGTTATAACAGCACCGAGGGCTAACAGCTGCTGATAGACCTTTATCGGTCCAAAAAATCCGCTCCTTTAGCAGATTAGGTGGTTTCTTAACAACCCCTTGCACTCGGCTCCACGACGTTTTTATCAGCTTTCTGAAATATGTGCCTCCCTCCCTCACCGATCGTTTCCTGTTATCTTATTTTCATGTATTTTTGAGGCCTGAGTATTGCCAGTACTCATTTCCCCCCTCTCGTTCTCCTTTTCTGCCAGTTTTCACGTCACTTGGGCGGCTGGATGAACACGAATGTTTTTCCGTGCACCGTAAACACCGTCAGCTGTCACCGCTGCGAGGCGACCCTCGCCCTCCCCGCGCCTCCTTCAGCGCGTCGCTTCCCGCCTCCGGACCGCGGCTCGGGGGCTGCTCCTCTTCCCGTCTACAGTTCCCCAAACCCCCGCTCCGCAGCCGCCCCGAGCACTTCCCCATCCCCTCAGCCCCTGCGCGTCCCCAGCGCTTCGTGTGGCGCTGCGCGGCCCCGCCCCGTCACCTGACCCCGGGAACGCGCCTGGCGCTGCCTCGCGCCGCGCCCCGCCGCCCCTCCCTCCTTCCCTCCCCTCCGCGCCGCTCTCCGCTCACGGTGGGCCGCGGGCGGCGTGTGGTGGGCCCGCCTCCGCCATGGTGTTGGAGTCGGTGGTGGCGGATCTGCTGAACCGCTTCCTGGGCGACTATGTGGAGAACCTGAACAAATCCCAGCTCAAGCTGGGCATATGGGGGGGTAAGGAGCCCATTTCGCCCCGGCTGTGTGGCGCAGCGGGGCCGCCGCTGCCACCAGGGGAGGGCGCTTCCTCGCGGGGAGAGCGGGTCTCTCTGGCTCCGGTCCCTGTGAGGAGCGGGCGGCCTGCGGGCTGGCGGTCCCTGTGAGGAACTGGCGGGCGGGCGGCCTGCGGAGCCTACCTCCTCCTCGCTCCCCCGCGAAGGGCGGTCGCTGTGAGGGCCGCGGCGCTCCTTGAGGGGCGGTCGGTCGCCTCGGGACCGCGGACCACCCCCCGGGGGGCGGTCGGTCGGCGCGGGGCCGCGTTTCTCCCCTGTGAGGGGCGGCGGTGGTCGATGGGGTCGCGGCTTCCCGCGCTGTTGGCGCCCCCCGGCGGCGGGCGGTGCCCCTGAGGGGGCTGGGGCGGCTGCCCGCTGAGGGGCTGTCCGGAGAGGGCAGGCCCTCGTGGGGGGCGTATGTGCCCCGGGGGCCGAAGCGTTTCTTCTTAGCTTGACTGCGCTGTTGCTGTGGCGGTGAATGATTCACACCTGTATTATAAACAACATAGCCCGAGGAAGTCGTGTTGAAGCACTCTGGTGGTACAAATGCAGTTTTCCTCATGTATGACTCGGCGTGCCTGTGCTCCCCAGTGTTATGTTTGGAAGGCTGTGGTTGTTTTCTTTGTTCCATATTGCTTTTTGCATAGGTATTGAAATCACTGAACTTCTCTCTTCCACATAGGTAATGTTGCACTTGACAACTTACAAATAAAGGAGAATGCACTAGTAAGTATTCCAGTAATTTCAAGCTGTATCAGTGGGTCTAAGGGCTGAGCCCTGGGGCTGCTTACTGTATGTAGTCCCACTTCACAGAGTGTGCCTTCTTTGCTTGTTTCTGAAAGTGGTGCCTGGTTAACAGCTTCTAACACTACTAATGTTATTGGAACAAAGGGAGAAAAGTCCACAGGTTAAATCATAACTATGTGCCTAAGAAAAGTGCTTCTGAGAAATTCCCATTGGTGTTTTCAAGTATGTTTCTGATGTTTTCTCCATATCAGTCTGCCTGAGGGTCAGAAGGTCCTACACAGGGATCTGTACAGGCTGGATTGATGGGTTGAAGCCAATGGGTTGAAGTTAAACAAGATCAAGTGCAGGGTCCTACATTTCAGTTACACCAACTCTATGCATGGCTACAGGTTTGGGACAGAGTGACTGGAAAGTTATGCAGAGGAAAAGGACTTGAGGGTACTGGCTGAACATGAGCCAGCAGGGTGCCCAGGTGGCCAAGGACAATGGCATCCTGGCTTGTATCAGAAATAGTGCGGCCAGCAGTGGTGAGGTTGTACCTCAAGCACTGTGTTCAATTTTTGGGCCCCTGACTACAAGAAAAACATGGAGGTCCTGAAGTGTGTCCACAGAAGGGCAACAAAGCTGTGAAGGCTCTGGAGTGCAAGTCTTGTGGGGAGCGGCAAATGGTATTGGGATGATTCAGTCTGAAAAAGGAGGCTTGAGGTTGCTATCCACAACTGCCTGCAAGGAGTTTGTAGCAAGGTGGGGGTCTGCTTCTTGTCCCAAACAGCGGCAATAGGATGAGAGTTAATGGCTTTAAGTTGTGCCAGGGAAAGTTCAGGTTGGATATTAGGAAAAATTTCTTCTCAGAAGGAGTGGTTAGGTGTTGGCAAAGGCTGCCCTTTGATGGTGGAGTCATCATCCCTGGAGGTGTTCAAGAAAAGGGTGGGTGTTGTACAGAGGGACATGATTTAGTGGACATTATTGGTGATGAGTTGATGGTTAAATGATCTTATAGTTCTTTTCCAACCTTAAAAATTCTATGATTCCACATAGATATCACCTGTCCTAATATTTGAAGCTTGAAACAGTGAAACTCTAAAATGTTTATACATTTCTGTTACTGCCTTAGTCTTCCAGTACAAGCTAAAGAACTGTATTTCTGCTGCTGCTGCATAATCATACTTCCATAAGGTCATGGTTTAGACTTCCAAAGGGTTTATAACGTGTATGTCCAAGCAGTAGATGGTTGTACGGTTTAGAACAACTTATTAGGAACAACTGGTATGCACAGGTCTGTGTATTCTTTTTTTTTCTGCTTTTGTTGAATAAATGGATTTTCAAAGCCTGACTCCTGCACGTTGTTATAACTGAAGTCTTCGGAGAGACTGTGATGATGTGTTTTGGTGTGGGTACAAAGGGAGAAAAAGTTCCATCTATTGATGAAATAAAGACTTATGTTTATGGCTATGTAACTTGATGCTCAGTTAAAACTGTTGAGGGTGACATGTTTGAGATGTGTACAGTCTGCATGTATATTATATGTACTGATTAACCATGTAATATGGTTATTTAAATGTTCCTGTTAAAATAGGAGTAACAGTGAAGGAAAAAACAAGAAAGAGTTTGCAATAAGTGCCCAGATTCTTGTCTGAAAAATCCTTGGTTGGTTATTGCGTCCTGAGCTAAGGGACAGCTGTACCACTGAAAGATTCTTACAACAAACTTCAGTATGCTTCACACTGTACTCAGGGAGATAGTAGAAAACATGCTAAATTTTTGCTTGACATCACTGTTTTTTCTCTGTTGCTCTGAAATTTCATATCTTAACTGCCTCTTTTGCCCATTGCTGATAACTTTATGCTTACAGCCCTTGACAAAAATGTCTTTATAATATGGTAGTTAAGAAAGGAAGTAGGTAAGGAAGGAAATACCATCTAATTTGTATGTAAACCTTCCTTATGGTGATGGCACGGTTGCTTACAGATCTAGCAGTTGTTATGTATGAAAATGGTTATACTTTTCTCAAGGGAAGATGAGAAAAGTTCAAGACTTGAAAATAAGGAGTATTTCTGACTACTTTACAGTTGCCATATTATGGATATTTTTTCAGAAGTAATTAAAATGAGGTTGTTGAGAAAGGAGTTAAAGGCATGTGCTGTAGTACAGCTTCGTCTTTTGTAGTTTGTCTGCTGCCGTCTGGATCATTTTTGTCTTCCTCTTAAGGTTTCCCATCAGAATATAACTAGCTTTTATTTTCTCACAAGTGTGATACATTTCTATTGTAAATAAAGAAACCCATTTACAAAAAGTAGGCTGGAGCAAATGGTAGCATTTAGTGTTATTCTTGCAATTTTTGTTTCTTAGTCCCAGTAAAAGGGCAGTTCATTAAAATGGAACTTTACCAAAGTTCAAATTTAGTGTCAAGTTTAGGCTACAGCTAATGCAGAGTGAACAAATATTTGTGTAAGATTTCTAAAACAAATTTCTGTCAAATGATATTAAAAATGAATTCTTATGCACCTTGGAAATGTAAAAAAAAAAAAATGACTTTAATCCCAAAATATGTTAAAAGTTTATATTTGGTGGCAAAATGCTGAAGTGTTAGTCTGAAATACATGTTTATTTTATCCTTTGAGGATGTTGTTTCACTTTGTGTGACCTTAGCTATTAAGAGAAGTATAAGGTGGCAGTTGCCATTAACATTATTATGTTGTTAAGCACTTAGAATAGTGATGTTAATGAAGTCTTCCTGATGGATTGCTCCAGTTTTATCCTATTTCTCAATCATTGTGTAAGATGTCAGATGACAAACTATGACCTAAACTCTCTAACAACCTGTTGCGTTTTTCTCAGGCTTATACAACCCTGATCGTTACTATGAAACTCACAGCAGGTGGTACCAATTAGAAATCGGGATTTTAGTTTAGAATAGTTAAATTGTCATGTCTTAAATGTAATTTTTAGTTTTATCCTTTCTTTCTTTTACTCTTCTTCCTATTTATTTTGTCTCTCTTTTAACCAGTGGTTATATTCCTCTTTTTGCGGTATGTAGATGGGATCCTTCATGAGGTAATGATTGATGGTAGTAATTGTTCACTTGTCTCATTTTCCTCAGATATTTGAGTCCATGCCGTTCTTGATGATGGCAGGCATTTTACGAAGAACTCAATATTGCTATTGAGGCTTTTAAAACATATTAGGAAATTCTAAGTGCTGTGCTGATAATCAAAAAAATAAGACCTATGGGATGACTGAACAAAGAAGTAAAATTATATTCTCATATGTAGATGAAACTACTTGGTTAACTTTTGTTGCAAAGCATTATCATGCTTGTATTAAAGAGCTGCTAGAAATGTGTAACTCCTTTTTTTTTTTTTTTTGTTTTGGCTTTCTACAAGCCTGACTGTATTTATGGATTCCCATGTTCACATGAGCATTGCTGATTAATTATACCTATGTCACACAGAGAACTGCATCTGTGTGTACAGTTTTAAGAGAAGTCAGGATAATAATTCTGCTGTCTGAACCAAGCTGCCTTCACAATACATGAATCTGTTTAATGCTTATTTTTCTTTTACAGAGTGAACTGGATGTACCTTTCAGAGTCAAAGTTGGCCAGATAGGTAAGGTTTTTTGTTTTGTTTTGTTTTGTTTCAACCTAGATCTTAAAATGGAACTTTGAGTACAAGTCTCAAGATCAGTCTTGTCTTTAAATTTCTTTTATCAAGATTTCTTAGGTGGTCTCTGTAATAGCACTTGCTGTTGAAGCTAGCATAGATGTCTAATGTGACTGCCCTACATAAATGATAAAAAGTTCCCTGGGTAACCCTGTTTGTGTAACATTATAGGCTGAGTGTGAAAAACATGTCTGAAATGTTCCACGGGTACGTGGATGATGAAAGGAGCTGTTCAGTAGAACTAGAATGTGTGTCTCTTCGAAGGGTAGGTTAGGAATATGAAGAACTTAAGGAAGGTGGCTGAAAGATAGGCAGATGTGCCAAGAGTTTAGCAACTCTTAGATACGCGTTATTAAAAATTCTTTCTCTCAACGTCTGCATTGCTTTTTCAAATGAAATGTATTTTGGAAATAAATGTATTCTATTCCAATCCAACCACAATCTCAGGTTTTGAAGTCTTCGGACTCAAAACTGCATCTTCTTGCTTGCGTTTTCTCTGCATATATTTTATAACTCAAAGGGCGTTATAAAAGATGTACCCACACAGTTTCTCCTCAACTTCTAAGGCATTTAGAACATGAAGAAATAGAACTAACGACCTTCATTATATGTTCAAACTAAGTGCAGCATAGGTCTTTGTTTGAGGTAACTTTTATCTGCTTTATGTAGATAAGCTGACTTTGAAGATTCCTTGGAAAAACCTGTATGGTGAAGCAGTTGTTGCAACTCTAGAAGGCTTGTATCTTCTTATAGTTCCTGGAGCAAGTAAGTAATCTTCTCAACATAGTGAAATAATCAAAAAGATAAATATCTAAAGGTACCATTAAATGAGCTGCTGTTTTTTTACACTCACTTCTCCCAGGGAACTTTCTAGACAAATGCAGGGAAGTTAGTGGAAGAAGAGTGGGCAAAAAGAGCACTTGTTGCCTTAATGGGGGGTCTTGGTTGTATCCATTTGGTCTGAGTTCAATTTAACAAACGTGATTACTTTGATGTGTACTAGTTTGAATCCACTCTTCTAGCATGGTTTAGATCTTTCGGCTGTTGCAGGTATTAGTGCATATTGCTTGATTATGCATTTAATTACTTTGAAATTTAGGGTAATGCTGTCCCAACTTGGCTTACAGGCATTAAATATGATGCAGAGAAGGAAGAAAAATACTTGCAAGATAATAAACAAAAGGAGCTGGCCAGAATTGAGGAAGCCTTGCAGAAAGCAGCTGAAAAAGGTACCAAGTTAATGCAAACCTGTGATGGAATTTGGGAATTTACTGTGCTATGAAAGAAAAGTCCTGTTCTGTAATTGATTTAATAAATTTTCAGTGTCCAGCTAATCTTACTATAGTGCTTTAAATGGCTCTTTCCTCTTTAGTTTAAGCTTAAGAAGTGTTACTCATTTTGTTTACCATTTCTTTGTCCATTGGAAATGAGAATTCAGTTATCTGGTATGGGTGTATATATATATATATTTCCATAAAGCTCTTTGGGAACAGGACCAAAGACAGCAGCTGCATCTCATGAGGCAAATGCTTATTTCATTCAACATCCATTACTGAAATTCTAAAGATGTTTTAGAGGTGCACGTGACAAGTCATTCTTTGCTTAAAAGAAATGTAAAGGAAAGTGGAAAGGTTTAATGTTTTTCACAAAAAAAATATCAACGCTAATGTCTTCATTTCAGTTTCTGCTGGTTTTTATTGTATGGTGAAAGACATCATCTATGGTGGTATGATGATCATGGTGGCAGAGCTCAAGGAGAGGGTAAAGAGATTAAGGAGCAATAGGGAGTGTGAGCAGGAGGAACAGGAGGAATATGAAGCTGTCGGAATGGGTTTAGAAGAGGGCAATGAAGATGCTTGGAGGGTTGGAGCAAACCTGCTATGAGGAAAGGAGTTGGGCTTGTTTAGCTTGGAGAAGAGAAGGCTCTGGGGAGACCTCATTGTGGCCTTCCAGTACTTGAAAGGAGCTTACAAGCAGGAGGAGGACCAACTTTTTGCATGGTCTGATAGTGTCAGGACAAGGGGGAAATGGCTTTAAAGCAGGGGGAGATTTAGGTTACGTGTTAGAAGTAAAGTTTTTACTCCGAATGTGGTGAGGTGCTGCAACAGATTTCCCGGAGAGCTTGTGAGTGTTCCATCACTGGAGGTATTCAAGGCTGTGTTGGATGGAATCTTGGGCAGCTTGATCTAGTGGTTGGCAACCCTACCAATGGCAAGGGGGACGGAACTGGATGATCTGTGAGGTCCCTGTTGAGCTAAGCCATTCTGTGATACTGTGATGCGTTGGGTCTAGTTTAAGAAGTGAGATTGTGTTGATGAGGAAAGAAAGAATGACACAAGAAAACAGTTAAACGTGAAGACAGTAGACTTTAAGTAAAGTGTTGATCTAGATCATTAAGAATTTAAAAATAATTGATTAAAATAATTGAATATTTCAGACTGGTTAGTCTGGTTTTATTTTTTATCATAACAAATACATATGTTAGAATAATGGTACAAATTAGGCTGCTTTGGACGGAGACCAGGCTCTGAACTGATGACAGCTAACTGTGTATGTTAGAGTAAAGACATGATCACAATAGATGCTAAAAATCTGGGAAATAACTGAATGGAATGTTTTCAGGTCTGTGAATTCTTGGCTGCATTTGCTCTTTCGATTAGTACTCAACTGACATTAATACGTGTAGAATCTTCATTCAGTAGGTCACTCCTAGGGATATTTTCTTTCAACATGCTATTCAGATGTTGAACAAAATGGTCATGTCTCTGTGTGGTTAGTGTAACGTGATAGCAAGATCTGCTAACAGAAACAGAACACCTATTTTCCAAGCTATTTAAGTCTGTCAGTCTCAGTACTCATACATGGAGATTAAAGTTTCAAACTCTTGTCACTTGCTGGATAGAAGTAAAAAGAAAATGACATAATATGCATCTGTAGTCAGTCTTTGAAACTAGGTATTTCTGAAGCAGCTCTGGTTGCCAGGTACTACAATGTAAATACTATCTTGACATGAGTTTTATGAACTCAGTGTTAATCCAGGAGCTGAACGTAATATGAAATCGGGCTGATGTCCTTCTTTTAAACAAAATGCATTTTTTGGTTATTTGCTGCCATGTGGACCAAGGTGCTCATTCACAGGATTCCTTGTATGGGCTGGAGAGTCTGATTTACAAGGACACCAAGCCTGGTGGGTATGCATGGTTAATTGCAGCTTTATGTTTTAAAACAACAACAACAAAACCCAAAGCAGGCAAATGTGGAAATGAGAAAACAATACATATTTAATGATTATTGATTCAGGCAGAAACTTCAAGTGACAAGGGCTGTTCAAGAAGACTGGGAGACCATTTAGGAAGATATCTATCATCTGTGTCAAATTCAGGATTGTCATAAAATGCTGACGGTGTTCTCCTTCAGCATTAAAACACCGATGTAGATTTTCTTCTCGTCCCTTCTTAGCCCATTTATTTTTTATTTGTAGGGTGGCCACTTTGTTAATACTTACAGGACTGACTGAAGTCTTGGCTGGCACTTTTTCCTCCTTTCTTTGAAGGAATGTGCAAAGTGCATATCCAACAAAGCTCTTCCCCGAAGTTAAATTGGCCTTTGTGCTTGTTTCCATCTTACTTTAGTAGGACGCACCCTTCTTCTGTTATGACCTTGTAAAGTTAAGTACAGGCAGCCCTATTGCTAAGTTCTTTTCCCCTTTGTGTCCAGACAGGTGAAGGAAACGGTGCAACTCACTGAACTCTAGACTTTTTTTAGGTTTTCTTTAGAAATGTGGAAGAACAGACCATTAACTTGGTTTGTGGAGTGGTTGTGTTTGTTTTGACTGTAATTTGTGTGTGAATATTAGAATTTAATTTCATATAAGACTATTAAAGAATTATTATTTCTGTATGCGTGTTTTGCAGTTTCAGCTGTCATTCATCCAAATTACTTTCATATCCTGCAGTTGATTGTTGTGAGAATCTTACTGAAAAACCTTCTTTGGGTTTTCTTGTACGTCATGAATATCTTAACTTGGAAGCTCTGCACTTACATGGTAGAAACCTGATCTGAATTTTGACTTCAGTGTTTTTCCCATATGAGTATTAAGTGTTTTGTTATGTGCCTTTGCCTGAAGTCGTGAAATAAATGCTTGGATTACAGAAGAAAATATTCACCAGGGTTGTAATAAGTAGTCATGATTCTGTTTTCAGATCTGCTTTGTACATTAGAGATCTGAATTGAATTCGTTAATAAGTCTGAGTGTGTATTTGCTGAGAAGCCTGGTGATTATTGGTAGCTCCTTAAACTCATGGGGTGTTGTGTAAGGGACCTTGAAACATGCATTTACACTTACAGTTGACATGGCCCTCGATCACAGTGCAATTTATATACTTAATCTGAAGATGTTACTGACATTAAGTAGAAGAAGAAAAGGTGATTCTTCAGTTGCTTCCACGAAAGTGAATTCATGTATATGTGAATGATGGAAAATGATGCTCTGTGTTATGAGGAGTAGCTGATTGCTTCCTTAACAGCTATGAAGTTATTTAATTCTTTTAATGAGAGCTTACTAAGGCATTCTGCTTTGACAAGCTAAACTTTCTTCTGTCTTTTCTTTCATTTCTTGCATTTCTGCTTTGCTAACTTGAATTTTATGCTTTTCCCTAAAAATTGCTTGCGCTGAAAAAAGGACGTAAGCGTAAAAAGTATAAAAAGCATTTTAAGAGACCCTTTAAAGGTCGTGATCACTCAAAAGGTGGGTAAAAAAACATGACTTTGATTTTGTTTTTAAATGCTAAATATTTTGCGTGCTGTTCGTATTAGTTTCTCTTAGTCTTGCATATACATTCACTGATTATTTTTTCCTTCCTTTTTGAAAGAGAGCATGAAGTAGAGAGAGCTTTTTGCTGTTGGTTATCCGCTCTCAGGATCGAATACACTTGTGCTTAATCCTTATGAATTTTGAACTTACTAACTTAGCTTAAATAATCACAGTACAGCTCCACTACTGAACGACTAGAGTATTTCACAGAGTATCTTTACATGTTTATGTATTGTATGCAAGCTATTTAATCTTCTCAGGCAATATCCTGTCAAAAGCTCTCATGAACCGATCCTTTATTATGTAAGCAGCATCTTCACCTGGGTTTTTTAGGATACTTTGTGCTAAATCATACTTTCTTACCTGTTTTCTTGCTGGAACTCCTAGTTAGTTGCTGAGGGTCTTCTAAGGGACTTTTGCCTTGGAGTGAGTGGAGAGGTATATCTTAAAAATCAAACTGGAAATTAGTGTAAGCTGCACTATTGTCAATGAAACTTAGAAATTTTCTTATAATTGTGGTGTGTGCACAAAACTAATATTACATTTTCACAATATGGATACAGAATAGGAAAAAAATCTAAGTAGCTAAAGACTCAAGTACTAGGTATTCACATTAGAATAAGCATTAAATTTACGTTGGAATAGCTGTTAGTGTGGCTAAACTCAATATGTATTGCTTTCACTGAATGCTATTTATTTCTGTATTTGATTTTCCAGATAAACCGAAGGAGGAGAAGAAAGATACTTTCTTGGAAAAGCTTGCAACTCAAGTTATAAAAAATGTCCAAGTGAAGATCACAGGCATTCATGTTAAATATGAAGATGATGTAAGTACCTGCAACGTGCTTTCTCCATTTTAAATTTGACTCTAGTGCAGTTGTTATAGTCTAGTCTATAGAGATAAACTGTTATTTACCATCCTGAAAAATTACTGTGGCTTCTTATGCACATCTTTGAGTGAAGTACTTCAGGTACAACTGAAAGCTGGAGTTATTTTGGATATGTGAAGTAGGTAATCTGTATTTTGCATTGCCTGGTGCTGCCTTGCTCACTAAATGTGTGTGGTGACAGTTTGTCATACATTAGTGCATGCAGTTGATATACAGAATTTTTTGTTGTGATGACCAAAATTCAGAATGGCAGGGACTTGTGGACCTATGGATGAGTTGGAAAACAAAGTTAAATAACTAATAGGTAATAGGTAGTATTCTATTCCCATTCCAGCTTCCTGGAAATGAGTGAAGCAGTTTGTGATGAGATAGCTGTGTGTAGATAGGAAGCATTGGACATAAAATGTTATGCAAAGCTATTCCAGAACTATTTTCAGAGAGACTATATTCAAAATGATGGGAAGAATGGAAGTCAGAAAGTGATACAGTTGACTGAGACACGGTACTTGATAGTTCTTCAGTTCTTTACCATACAAAGGCTTAAAAACCTGAAATAAAATTCCAGAATTGAATTCCTAAGCCTTTAATCTGCAGCCGTATTGGTACTGACCCAACTGAATGTTTCAGCGAGAATAATTAAGAAGGGGAAAACAGTTCAAGATTTCAATAAATTTTAATGAAATGATTCTTATGGATATGAATATGGATAAATAGCTCTTCTGTTTCTATTTTTTGCAGATCACAGATCCACAGTGTCCAATTTCTCTGGGAATGACATTGGGCGAGCTTAGTTTATTGGTAATATTTGTGTGCATGCGTGTGTTCATGGTTTTGCTTTACTTATCTTTGGGCACCAGGAAGATAAGTCAGGCATTCAATATAATGCAATTAGAGTATAGATATGGAGGGTAAGACAATCTTCTTCTCTTCATGCAAATAATACTTGAAGTTTGTACAAGCAGCAGGGAAGATTACTGAGAAACATCATGCTATTTTGAGACAAGCGATTTCTTCTTATGTTCCAAGTGATCTTTAAAATGGAATGTGCTTAATTTCATAGGAAAGGTTGTTTCCATGTCCAGTAGATAAGTTAAGGCAAATGTTACTTCATGATGAAAACTGTGGTATTTTGCCAGGCCACCTGAGCAGAAGAGAGAGAATTTGAGTTAACTTGTTTGCCATAAATGCATAGCTTTTCTTGGGTAGGATAAGGAGTTGAGAACTAAAAGGAACTCACAAATTTAGTATTGGGTTTTGACTTCTGTATATGCAGAAGCTGACTTCTGTAGTCTAGGAGCACCAAAGTGATTTATTCTGTGCTTGGAAAAATAGAATAAAACCACAGATGATAAGTAAGGTACATCATGGAATGACTTATATCCCTTCGAAATTTTAGACAGCAAATGAGAACTGGAAACCTTCAATTCTAAATGATGCTACAAAAGTAATTTACAAGGTAATGTTTTTTGTTCTTTTTCCCTAACTGGTTAAAAAGTGTAGCTAGCAACTGTTATTTGGAATGATGCAGTATGCAGGTACAGAGAAAAATTGGGAAAACTGCTTTTGAATTCTTGTATTTTACTTAATATTTTGTATTTGTACTTAATTTTTTAATAAGTAGAACAAAAAAGACTGGCTTTATTTAAGGCATCAATGCCATAGTTTTAACCAATCAGTGCAAACACTGATCGGCTCGTAAACATTACACAGCAAGACTGAAATCTGTGTAGTAACCATGATTTCAAACAGTTTTGTCAAATTGCCATTTCCTATACTAGTCTGTATGTAAAATGTGTTTGGAATTCAGGTAGTGAAGCTTGCCCTTTTGCTCCTCCCCACCCCAATTACTTTTTATCAGTGTGTGTGGATGTGTGCACTTTACGAACATGCTTTTTAGCAAGTAATTTTCTTTTTAAAATGGTATTATAAGATTAAATGCGTCTCAGTGCTTGTAGTAGATTTGTCATATAGCCTTTTTTTTTTCCAAGTGGAAGCTAAATTCATAGAATGTATTGAATACAGAGTATGGAATCTGTTGAATGCTGTTTTTTTTTTTCTTCTGCAGCTTTTATGCTTGGACAGCCTCAGTGCTTATTGGAATGTACACAGCAAAATGTATTATCATGGCTCCCATGAACAAATACTGG
>PPHD01001303.1:0-22297 GCA_002909625.1 Bambusicola thoracicus
GTCTCCTACCTGAAGAGAGCTACAGCCCAGACCCCTGTGGGACCCGCTTTGAAGCTACATTCCTAAATAAAGCAAAAGCGGGCAGCCCTCTTTATGTTTTGAGCCATACGTCTCTGTTCTTAATGAAGGTATTTTCTGGGTATGTCCCTTCCAAGGCTGGACACCCGCCCAGGGCCGTTGCCTTCCCTGCCGTGGGGCAGCTGAAGGAGGCAGTGTTTGTGGCGTCTGAAAGGCCTGTGGGCTTTGGCAGTGCCCAATGGTGCCGAGTGGAAAGTTACACTTGGCATCAGAGCAGTGTAGAAATAGAGGCAGGTTTCCAGCACCTCACCCTCCTCCGGGTTTTCTCATTTCCAGCGGGCTGTTTGCAAGGGGTGCTGCAGGATCTGTCTGCTCTTGATTAATGGGTAGGCTTTAAGGGAGAGCTTAAGCTTTGTGTAGCTGTGGACTCGAGTTCACAGCCCTCCCCTATCTTTTCCTTCAAGCTTCATCTCCGTTTTTGCTCAGCCAATAGTTAACTCAGATTGGAGAGTTTCTTTTTGAAAGCAGACCTGTCAACACAATCTTTCCTGGAGGTGATGCATTAGAGACGGGGCTGTGTTGACAGAGCTGCTCCTGGCTGTGACAAACCATTCCTCCCCCTTTCTCAAAATGGGGAAACTTCCTCACAACTGTAGAAAGGCGATTCACCGGGTCTGCCAGGAGACCCTGCGGGTCAGGCCCTGTGCTTCCCTTTCTGGTGAGCTCACACGCACCGTCACACTGCGGGTGGGACCGTCAGCCCTCTCAGCTGGAGGACCTGACAGAGGGAAATCGCTATTTTCAGCTGTGAACTTCTGCTATCTTCCAAATTAAGCAATGTTGGATAAATTTAGAGCTTAGCTAAGAGACTCCCAGAGTACTGTAGCTGTTGGACGGTCGGCAGCGCTGGCCTCTGTGAGCTGATCTCAGTGGGTTTTACTGCGCTGATAGCAGAATTGCTCAGAGAGACACTGGCACGCCGTACAGCGGGGTTAGTAGCCTGCCTGCCCTGGCCGTGTTCTGATTTGGACAGAGGGACACCATCTCAGCTGCTCACTCCTCTCCCAGCCCCACGAGAAGAGGCGGTGTCTGCTGGGAACAGCTGCTGTGCTTCCTGCCAGAGCGTGCATTTGTAAAGAAATTGGTGAATTTCCTGTTGTTTAAATTGAGAATTACTGCTGTAGTTCCCCTTGCAATGAAGAGAGGGTGTATGCGAAGCTCGCAGGTTCCGCATTATCTTATTTTCTGTTGATTCATGTGGTGTGTCCTGGCCCATGTAATGCAGCATGCATGTGGTTGGGGAAAGGGAATTCTGAGGTTCTCGAGTTGCAGAGAAGCCCGAGGGCTCTCCTTGTTCCACTCAGTGCCATGTAGGCTGTGATAGCTTCACGTGGAACAGTTTTGCACTTGAACATCTTGAAAGCTTTGCAGCCATACAAGAAAAAGCTAGCGACAGTATTTTTATGGAGGAGGAAGAGCTGCTGTCAAGATGTCAGCAGCACTTGAAGTATTTGGTAGGGATTTCCCGGGTTGTGTGGCTTCTGTGACCAGGTGCACGCGGGCTGCTTGGGTATGGGGCATGCTGAGGTTTTGCAGAGACAACTGTGAACTTGGCTCATAGGCTAGAAAACTAAAACTTCATGTATTTAGATGCTCCTTTGTTGGAATCAAGGACACTGAATTCTCTGGAGCATCACATTTTTTCAGCACACGACTTGGAGCCCTGGGGTCTGACAGCTGGTATGACACTTACGTTGGAGTTTTTGATCTGTGCATGATGGGAGTCCCCAAAACCTGAGTCTACAGAAGTGATGTGACCACATGTTGAATGCCTCCCCTGGAGAGGTCAGTAAATTGGTTTCAAGTGTTGCATTTTGTTACCCCCATCCTGGAGAGGTTGGATCTGAGAGTAGACAAGGGCTTACATACTGACTGGGTGCTATCGAACTGCTTTGGCTAGTGTCTGTCTCCACCTGGGCACGCTTCTGACTCCAGCTTCTGAATTTTCCTTATTCCCTTTGGAAACTCTGGTGTGGTCTGTTTCTGATAGCTGGCAGCAGCTTTGTTCTTTTACAGATAGTTGTAAAAGAACTATCTTCTTTTACAGAAGAGTTTTCTCTTCCGAGAGAAGAACAGAAGAGTTGAGTTCCTCTTTGTTACTAAGAAATTCCCTATTTCATCATGTCTCCCTGCACATACTGGGTGTTGCTCTGCTTTGAAGTGCTGTCCTGCCTTACCTGGATGCACTTTGTTTTTGTGCTTCCTGACAATGTGTCATGCCAGGGAGAGCTGTCCTTCCCTGCAGAAGACGCCCCCCTTCCCAGCCATGTAGGGTGCATCTTGGATGTCAGGCTGCCATAGGGTTGCTCTTCTTGCACTTCTACCTGGCATTTCAGAGATCCTAATGTGAGTTATTCCCTGAGTGTGATGCTTATGCCTATGGATGATGCTTTCTTACAAGAAAAGGAGGAGGTTGTTTTTCCAGGATATATGAACGTTCCTTCTCCACTCTGGTGGGAACAGACCCTCTTTGTAAGGTGCTGCAAGAGTTGCTTTTGAGAGAACATCAATAAACAAACCTTTCTTTGTAATGTGCAAAGTTGGAAGGCATGGGGGAGAGGTGAAGGTGAGGGTTCACATGTCTACTTGTCTGCAAGGCATGCGTGAGAAACTGCTCTTGCTCCTTGGAATCTCCCCCTTCCAGACAGCAACAGGCACTCAGGCTGAGCAAAGGAGGCAGAGCAGTCCAGCTCTTCAGTCCCTTGTGTACAGGGCAGATGCCTCGTGTTTGGGGTGATGGAAGGTTGCTGACTGTCCTGGGGCACCTCAAATACTTTCTCAATGACTGGTGTGACCTCCAGCTTTGGAGCACTGCCTTTCCAATGATCTCGACCAGCCCCAGATAATTTGACTTTGCATAAAGCAGCCCACCAAAAGGGTGGAGCACAGCTCTCATCCCTTTCTTGGGCTATGTATGGCTTTTTTGCAGCTGGCAGGTGCCTCGCTTCATGCAGAAACTGCAGGCCTGGATCCCCCCTCTCTGCAAACTGCAGGAGGGGCAATGAATTTGGCAGCTTTGTAAAGGAGAACAGAATTGAGCTCTGTGTTTCATATACAGAGGAAAGGCAAAGAGAAAGGACTCACCTTTTTCAGTTTCATGTTGTCCAGGTGGAGAGTCTGCATGTAACGCCCAAAGGACTGGAAAGCGTTGTCTGGAATCACCTCAATTGGGTTGTGGGAAAGCTTCAGTTCCTCCAGCACTCTCAGCTTACTCATTGCACTCACGGGGTAGCTGCTCAGCTGGTTCTTGTCCAGGTGGAGGACAGCGAGGTTTTCTACGTCCTCCAGGGCCCCGGGCAGGAGGTTGGTGAGAGAGTTGTCGGAGAGGAAGAGCCAGCGCAGGTCTTTAGCACCACTGAAGACCCCTGCTTTCAGCTCCCGGATTTTATTGCTGCCTAGGTGCAGGATAAAGAGATTGACAAGAGGGGAAAGGATCCCCTTGGATAAGTCTGGGATCTTATTCTGGTCCAGGTACAGGTAGGTGAGCTCAGAGAGGTCATCAAAGGCTCCTGGCTTTATGACACTGATCTGGTTGTCAGTGAGGTAGAGGTAGACCAGGTTCTTGAGCCCTCTGAAGGCTCCGGTTGAGATCTCCTTGATCCGTGAGCTCTGGAGATGAAGGGACACCAGCTTCTTCATGTCCCGGAAGCCATTGGTTGGCAGAACAGGGAAATTGTTCTTCTGCAGGTTGAGAAGCCGTGTTTGCTCAGGCACCTTGGGGATCTTCTTCAACCCAGCATTGTCGCAGATGACATGCTGCAGGTCCCCGCCGTGACAGTGGCAGCTCGGGGGACACGCTTGCACGACGGAGATGAGACATGCCAGTAGGCTGAGGACACTGAGGAAGCAGCCTGACCGATTCATGGTCAGATCTGGAATCGGTGTGGTGGGAAGAGAAGAAGCAGGAGGAGGGAGATGGGTGGGAGAGAGAGAGTAACTGGGTTTGCAGCATGCTGAACACAGCCCTATTTATAATGTTATTAAAAAGCAAAATCCCTTCCCACAAACCGCAGGCAGCAGCCAGTTGGAAGCAAGTGGCTTTGGGAACTTACTGTGAGCTTAACCCCTTGGCACCAGGCAGAGGAATGTCCTCAGTCCTGCCGGGCTCCACTGCAGAACTGCCTGCGCAAAGGTAGTTCTCTGCAGCGGGGGGGGCAAATGGTCAAGAGGAGCAAATGCAAACCTGCTCCAAGAGAAATCTCTGATCCCCGCCGAGCCACGCAGGGCCCAGGTCTACCAGTGAGGGGAAAAGCAACCTATTTTGCCTGAATGAAAGCCTTAGGATGGCACAGCAAGGAGTGCTGCTGCCCTTCAAACCAGATTGTGCTAAAGTTTTCAGCCAGCTCCTGGGCTGCATGTTGGCCTGGGCTGTTACGGGGAGATGCACCTTTTCCTGCTGTGGCAGAGGAAAGGTTCTGGAGGATCTTGTCCTGTTGATTTCAAAGGAGTTTTCTTGAGGAGGGACTGGAGGAGGTGTGAGAGCTATGGTGTCATGCCAACGGTCAGTAGCACTGTAGTTGCTCTTGCAATGCAAAATTTTGGTTGAGTCCTTCAGATCTAGATGGCACCTAGGAATTGGCCAACAAAGGAGAGCAAAGACAGTGATTTCTGCTGCATCTTCCCTATGGAGGTGGAGTGTGGTAGATCCAGGGCTGGTCATGGTCAGGAGATCTGCATGTGAAGGGAATGCTCAGCATGTGGCACTGAGGAGCAGAGGCCATTGCCTTCCTCTGGGGGATGGAGCAATGGCAGAGCCTGCAGGGAAGCAGCAAGGCGCAGGCTGGTGGGTGTGATACTAAGAGAAGAAGTGCTAGGTGGTGGTTCTTACTGCATGCCTGGCTTAGGTGAGGTGGACGGCAATGCTCTTGGGGTGAAGCTGGACAGGGAAAGTCATGGGCATTGGAAAGGGGATGGTGAAGCTGCAGAGCAAGGAAGTAACTGCTGGAGCAGGAGTGGAACCACACTGGTGTGTCTTGCAGCAGCAGTTGCAGGGAGTTGTGACATAGAACCGTGTTAGCAATGCACAGGATGTCCCTTGCAGATAAGCAAAGCAGTTAAAAGCCCCGTTGCCTGCTTTGGGGAATGAGAATGGAGAGATCCAGGAGTTGTGGGGTGGGGTTTGGATGTGGAACATCTTGAACTGATTTCCAGCCAGTTCCTGGCTGTAGCAAACAGCTGAGAGCCGAGCACATAACTGCGAGCTTGTTGAGATTTCTGCTGCTGAAGCTGGATACAGAGTCCCAGTGGAGCTTTTGCAGAGGCGAGACAGTCTCAAGAAAGGGAGGAAATCCAAGGGCTGACTTAGGACACAGACTGGCTTATTCACAGAGATTTCTGGGTTTTTCCATTGTTGCAATGAGGAATTAGCCAGCACCACTGAGCATGCTCCAGATGGTGTTATGCAAACTGCCTGGCAGCCCCAGCTCCAAGCAGCAGCTGTCAGTTTAAATGGTGTTTTCAGTGCATGACTTATTTGGGGGGAGAGAGGGGGCTTCTGGGCTGTGAATGTAGGTTCTGATGAGCCTGTGGGGCAGATGGGATTGGCTACACGATGATGTCATGTGGGTCCTCAGTGCACACCAGGCCATGTCACTCTTCCAATATTTGTCTGTCCTGACATGCAACGCCCCGCTGTAGAGCAGCTGGGGCCTCACCACCACTTCAGCATGAAGTCATTCCTCCTGCCTCCCCCCAGAGATGCCCTGCTGTAGGACCGCCAGCTTCCTGCTGCAAATAAAGGTGAGAGGTGTTTTTGTTTGTGTCAGTGCAACGATTGGGCACAAAGCACACGCTCTGGTCACTGGAGCATCTCTTTGGTCAGAATCTGTGAGACAGGAAAAGAAGGGGTTCACAGAGGAACCCCCAGACAGGGACCTGCATGAGAGTGGAAAATGGAAAAAAAAAGCAACACAAAAACCTTCTAAAACATCATCATCTTCTTTCCACTGACCAATTGTTCTCTGAACAGATTCAACTGCCTTAGTCTTACCTGAACCCATTTGCTCAGCAGTTCCTGAAAGTTGTGCACCAGCTCTACTGTGCAAGAGCGACTGATGGGTGAGCTTTAAAAGTCAGCCTCTTTCTGCTGGACTTTGGAGCTAGGTGGTGTATCTGTGCTTCCCTCCTGGGGTGCAGCTGATGTTGGAGATTTGGTTTTCCCATCTTGTTGCAAAAGAAATGCTGGCCAACATTGTACCATTTCTGCAGAGATCTCTGCTAGCCTGAGTCAGACTGGAGCTAAAAGATGCAAAGTCTTTGCAAACTCCATTCATGAATACATCTCACCCGTGTGTGTTTCTGGAACAAGACCCCTTGCAGAGACTAGGCTGTATGACCCTCAAGCCATCCTCTATTCTTTCTTCCTCTGGGAACAAATTTCCATTTTTTCCACCACGATGCAGCTGCCCCCATGCCGTGCTGGTGCAGGGTGGGGAGATGGCCCTGCAGCGAGGGCTCCCTGCCAGCCCCACTGGTGCAGCAGTGCTTTGGTGGATGCTGCATTGTGCTGGGTCCTGTTGTGGGGCAGCAGCAGGGCAGGGCTGCTGGGGAAAAGGTGTCTGCTTCTCGGCTCCATTTCTCCAGGCACAAATGTGGAATAAAAGGAAGTTCTTTCCCCTAATGGTTTTGATTTCCATGCCTCGGTGAGCGCATTCCTGTGGTGGGAGCCGGCTGGCATCTGCTGCGCCTGGCACCTGGCCTGGCTGCCGGAGGGGCCCCTGGGCTCCGAGCTGCTTGAGTTTTGAGCTGCTTGAGTTTTGAGCTGCTTGAGTTTTGAGCTGCTTGCTGACAGCCTCTGACCTGCCCACACTGGACTTTGCAGCCCAGGGATGACTAAGGCTGGCCAGCGAGTGTACAGTGATCCTCAAAAGCTTGCCCAGGCCCTGCTCGTGGCTCGTGGGTGGCTTGCAGTCCAGTGCTGACAATGGCAGCAGTGTTGGTGTTCCTGCTGCAGGGCAGGATGCCGCAGGGGGCTGGGGAGCATCCAGCCCTGAACCCCACAGCTCCCCAGGGACCTGTGCTACTGGGATGGGGCAGAGGAGGTGGGATTCTTCTGCCATCCTCTCTTTCTTAATTGATTAACAGTTAGCAAACATTCCCCGTGCCTGGTAATTGGTAGCTGTTGGCCTCCCCTCCTCTCCTTCTTGGAGACGTTTTGGGCTGAGCAAATAAATACAGGTTTTGAAACTGGATAAATATAGATTTGGGGTGTCACTTTGGTGTTTCAGGTCAGAGCTGTTTTGATACAACATTGGAGATGGTCTTATCCATGTGTAATCTTTATTTTTGTTGGTATTAACAATTCTGGTGTACTGAAACTGCTACACGTATGCTACTCCATGTGAAAATATTCTGTTGCTTTGCTTAAGCCTGATTCTGCAGCTTTGAAGGGGATTCAGATCTAGTTTTGTACATCACTGCACAGCAGCAATCACCCTCTTGGGCTCCAGGCTCCATTTCTGGCTAGAAAAGGTGGCTCAGACAGCCCGAGGAAGTGCCCTGGGAGCATTGGCTGTCCCACATTTACAACTGAGCTTCTGTCTCTCCCTGGCAGTGGGTGCTGGTGAGGGAGCAGGTGGGAGAAGGTGCAGGTGAGGCTCTGCAGCGTTCCCTGGCATGGAGCAGTGTATGAAGAGCCAGGTGGATGGGCAACAGATGGGGTCCAGATGCTCCATCTCCAGGCAGTCCCAGAGAAATACCCAGCTTTCAGCAGTGTGCAAGTAACCCATCAGTAGCGGTGGCATTTGGTGCTGAGTTCAGGCCCAACTTATTGCTTTTATTTTATGTGCTCAAAGGATACCTTTTGCTGAGGACGAGGACCTGGCCTGTTAGTAGAGCTGGATGAGATGGTGGTGGGTGCACCTCCTTCCATCTGATGGTTTTCTTCCACTGTAGCATCTCCACCCATTGTTACACTGCCAGTTTGGCTCCTGTTGATGTCCACCCACTCCTCTCCCATCCACCCTCCCCTTCTCTCTGATCCCAGTGACTGCTGCACGATGCTCTTGGCTTCTTCCATGTAACTCACCCTGCCTTCACCACTGCCCTGGCCATGCCGTGTGCACCCTGCAAGCCTGGAGGCCCCAGGTGGCTCAATGAGCTGGCAAGTAGGTGGCTTCAAAGATGCAAAGCTATGGGAGCGTGCTGTGAGAACATTTAAAATGGTGACTTTGCATATTGGCATGAAAGCAATGAGATCCCAGACTGCCAGCCAAGTCCCCAATGGGTCTGAGCTCTCCAAGGCTGTGTGGATGTTGCCTCTGCACCCAGCATTTTGGACAGCTTCCTTCTCTGACAGCTTTGAGCATTCAGATTCCCCCAGCCCAGTGTTTTTCCTCCTTTGCAGGACCTCTGTCTCTGTGTGTTCTCTCTCTCCTTTTCCTTTCAGATCCACCTTTCCTAAATGCAGTGGCACCCCAGCACGAGGGGTGGAGTTAATTACGCAGCAAAGACCTTTTATCATGCTATCAGTAAAACACCGACTCTGCACACACATTTGATGGTTGCCACTGGGCAGTGTTTCTGAAATGCTGGCAGGGCCAGGGAAATATTTGCAAGCCCTGAGATTTCACATGAGCCTGGAAAGAAGAGAGGCAGGTTGATCCCCAGCCGGCGAGGAGCAGCTCGTGCAGCAGTGGCTGTTTGATGGCTGGGGCAGTTTTTGGTGGCTGCCTTCTTCCCAGGCAAGCTGCGGTGCCATTTGTGCGCTGGTCTCCTCCAGAGGCAAAGCCTCAGCATGCAACAACACAAAGCCAGTGCTTTGGGCACCTGATATTTTTGGGATCTTTTAAAGCCCCATCCAAACTGGGAATATTTGGCAGCTCTTCTTGTAGGGATAAATGCCAATGGGGTGGCCACCCTTGGAGGTTTGTCCTGTAAAACCTGCTTGTTTGTGTCCTGGCGTTTTGACACAAAGATGGTACTGTTGCTGTGGTAGGAAATGAAATCTCGTGTGACACAGCCTGGATGGGAGCAGAAGCTGTTTTTGCAGCGGCAGAGTTGGCCTGGAGGTTCAGGAATATTCCAATACAACTTGTGGTCGTAGGACAGCTCTAAGGCAATGAGACACACAGCCCACGGGAGGGGAGAACTTGGGATGGTGGTGGTGAGCAACTGCATGAGGAAAGATAGTTGCTCGGTTACGAACAGTTTGCATCTGGCTGCTAAGGAAAGGGCTTTGGTGGGGATATGTGAGACCAAACACTCAGCGTGGGTTTGGGGTAATGAGGTCCATCCGGCGTGTTACAATGGGCAGGGTTCAAAGAGCTGCTCAGAGTCCCTCAGCACATCTCTTGGGTCGTCAGGCTGCTTTCTGGTGTTCATTACGCCTCTTTGAAGTCTGAAAATCCCTATTATTTCACGGTCAATTTGCTTCTCTTTTCCGAGGCCAGTATTGTCTTCAGTGAAGCTCCGTTTCTGTACATGTCAATTCGGCGGTTCCAGGCCTGGCTTCGTTCTGCAGCATGGCACAACTGGAGGGTGCCGATGAGGAGCGCGGAGCTCTGCGGGGCCCTCCTCAGCTGTGGCCTTTCCCTGCGGGTCCACCCAGCATAACCCCTGGTACCCAGCGCTGCTGTCAGCCTTCTGCCTGCGGCCTTTCACAGCCAGGTGGGGGGAGGTGGTGTTTTTATTGCCATTGGGTGCTCAGGAAACGGCTGAGCAGGGAGCTGACACTGAGCAGGGAGCTGACGAGCCTCGCTCCAAATTGTGCAGTAAATGAGTGGCACGGTTGGGAAAAACCCAGGGTCCTCCGTGCTGCTGCTGCAGCCACCAGATCAGCCGGCTTCCCAAATGTTTGCTGAGGAGGCTGGACTCCCATTGGTTTTATTTTTACTTTTTAGACGCTGCCTTCTTCAGCCTGTTTTGCCGATTCCGCAGTGGCTGCTGTTCAAACAGCGGTAGCAGGAAATGTTTTTGAAATGTGCTTTAAAAAACACAGTTCTGTTAAGATGTTCTTTTTATTCCCAGTTTAGACAGACTTAGGACTCACAAAGAATGAGTCTCTTGTCAGTAGCAGCAGGCTAGGCAGCAGCTGGTCCTGAAGCTGTCCTTGTCGCTGCTGCGGGCAGGGCTGCTGGGTGCTGGGGGTCATCGCAGCCCTCACAGTGAAAAAAGGCTTTAAAGTCGATTATATTCTGTACTTTCATAGCTCCTCTCAGAGCCAAGCGTCCGAGCTGGGCTCCCTGCCACCTCTAAAGCTTTGCTTTGACACTGGATATAGCTCCAGTGGAAATTATGGATCTGATGCAGAAATTATTGGGTGAGGTTTTCTGGACTGAAATGTACAGAATGACAAGGCTGGATGAGCCTAAGTGTCCCGCTGGGCCTTGAGAACTATGAATCTTCATGGATATCTCTGCACTTAAAATCAGCTTTGTGGAAGCGTGGTTTCATCTCGTGCTGGAGTTGAGCAAAGGAGCCCTTGGAGGAAATGCCACGCGTCGGGTGAGGGGAGGACAGCACAGCCTCTGCCCAGAGCCAGGCCGTGCAGATGAGGAAAACACTACTCAGATAGAAACGGTGTCTGAAGAGAGAAGAAACACAGAAGTACGGAGCATCACCCCTGTGACCGGCTGCAGGGAAAGGCAGGGACCCGGGGCTGGAGCTGGGTGCTCAGAGCTGTGCTGCCCCTCGGGCCGGCTCAGGAAGCACAGGTTTCCTTGGGACTGTTAGGGCATGGGGCTTCTGACTGCACCAGCCGTGCCACCTCTGGTCCTGAGAGTGTGAGAGCAGTTTTGGGGACACACTGCAGCTGAGGCACAGCCCCCCGTGCTCAGGGCACATAGCTGTGCTCACAGCATGCTGCCAGGCAGCTGGAACAGCCCAGTGTGCTGCAGCAGTGTCCGGCGAGGGGCTGAGTGCTGCTGCCTCCAGTTAAACCACTGGAGCGATGTGGAGAGGCAGAAAGGGTTGACTCAGGGCTTGGCCAGGATCCTGGGGCTGACACTTCAATCCATCCAGCAGAGTGAAGAAGAAAAACAAAGGCGTTTGGATTCTTAATAAGTGCTTAAGATCTTGGATTTGTGTCTTGTCAACCATTTGATCCAGCCGCAGGACCCATATTAGTGTGTGGAAGAGAAATCCTTTCTGAGCATTCGGTGCTGCAGGTTTCCTCCCTGACTGCTAGGCTGTCGTCATGTCTGGTAGGAGAAGCCTCGTTACAGTCGCAGTTTGCACCAGATGGTTCCTGTGCATCCTGGAGATGATCAGCAGATTCCTGGCGAAGCGGATCCCACAGATCTGCAGCTCGGATTTCATGCTGACCCCACCGTAGCCAAATGAGCACATCAGATGTTATGGCAGGCTGCACCCAATGTGAACTCCTTCGGCAGCTCGGAGCCGCAGAGTGCCAAGCGCTCCCACCAGTATTGTGTGGAGCCTGCTGGGGTTGCACACACAGCTTGCTTGGATGCCTCGTCATGGTCCTTTGTAAAGACCCTGATTGGCTTTGAGCGCAGTGCATGGAGCCTGGTGAGCTCCGTGCAGAATCCCGGTGGTATCAGTGTGCCCTGGCAGCAGCAGTGAAGCCCTAAAGACAAGGGGCACGTTGAGGTTCTGTGGATCAGAGCTGCTCGTGGATCAGTCTTCGAATCTGTGGTGGAGAAGGGTGCAGATGTTTCCTGCCTTGGCCCTTCCCTAGCTGTGCTTTCCCAACAAAGCACCCACTGGTGATGATGGGCAACATTCTGAGTGGCTTAGAGAGTGGAGGAGGGCTCCAGTATGTCCCACTGCTGAGACAGTGCTCCTAGGAGCTGGAGACTGAGCAGCAGTTGCAGTGGTGCTGTCGGCCGTGGCTCAGAACTGCCCTGAGCGCTTCCTTCACGGGTCCTGGTGAGCTCTCCAGCCACCACACCGGGCACAACGAGCTGGAATTTTCCTCCAAGGAGAACTGACCTTCAGCTGAGGTGACTCAGAGCCTGCCGGTGGGATTAGTGCTGAGGGACTGTTAGCAGCAAGCAGCTTTTGTCCTGCTGTGAGGCTTTTGGTCTGTAAGTGCAGCTGCGCTGAGCACTGTGCAGCCTCGTGATGTCTTTAGGAGGGTTATGGGAGCTGATGTCTGCACAAAAGGATCTGGAGCAAGCAGCCACGCAGCGGGGCACGTGGTTTCCCACAGGAGCCCACTGCTGGCTCCAGGGTTTTATCCAAGTGATTTTTTCTTTGCCCTAAGCTGTAGAAGATGGAAGGTGAACTCAGCACCTTGAGTGGATGGCTGCAAGGGCATACAGGCAAGTTCAGCATGTGGCAGAGATAGCAAGGAATAAACAGGGCAGGGCTTGGGAGGGCACACAGAGGTTAAAAAAGAGGAGAGCGGGCCCTGGGGTCCTCCAGGAAAAGCAGCAGCTGGGTTGTCAAATGTAAATGACAGACAAATTGCCTCGGGCAGCAGAGGTCTGGAGCAGGGCAGTGGTGAGGCCACGTTTTGCAGTCAGAGCTTCTGTAGCCTTTGTGCTCTAGGAGATTGCCTCTGGCAGGAGCGACTGGAGAGCCAGCAGAGCACAGTGCTTGCTTGTGACCAGAATGACTGCTGATAACATCCTCCTCCCACCCCATCTCCCTCGTGGTCATCCCTCGCTTCATCTTTCCCAAGGTTGGAGCTGTGCTCTTTTCTTCTTAAGGCATGTTGCTCTTCTTGTGATTGCAGGTTGCCTATGGGACCACAGAAAACAGCCCTGTCACCTTCATGGGATTCCCCACTGACAACATTACCAGAAGGACCGAGACAGTGGGATCCATCTTGCCCCACACAGAGGTGAACACGATCCTCCCCACTTGTTCCGGGTCTTTTCTGGTCCTGGAGTTGGTGCATGCCATAACATTTGGCTCAGCTCCCTGAAGACTCCGCTTCTCTTCCACTGTAGGCAAAAATCGAGGATCCAGAAACAAGGAAGCCCGTGCCTCTGAACACTCCTGGGGAGCTTCAGGTCCGTGGCTACTGTGTCATGCTGGGGTACTGGAATGACTCCGCCAGAACGCGTGAAGTGATCTCTGATGATAACTGGTACAAGACTGGGTGAGTCTGGAAAGCACCCTGCTCTCCCATGTCCCTCCTGGATGGGGACGCTGCAGGGGAATGTATGTGTACGTGAATGGTTTAGCTATGATTTCCAAAGTAGGGAAAACTGGCCATAATTAGCCCTATGATCTGTCAGTTCCTCTCCATGAACCTCCAGAACAGCTTTTAGCACAGAACCCTCAGTGCAAACTGCTCCTGGATTCGGAGATATTTGCTTGGTGTGACTGTGCTTCCTCCAAGAGGCAAAGTGCTGCAGGCACGCAGCAGAGACAAGGACAGCGACAGCAGGAGTCTCCTTCCCCTGAGCCCTGATGTTTGTAGATGCTGCCCATGACAGTGTCTGCCTATAGCAGAAGCTCTGTGATCTCTGCAGGAGTTTCTTCCATGTGTTTTAGTGGCAACTCACCCATTACCTTCCAGGTAGTCTGATCTGGCCTCCAGGTTGATGGACGAACCAGTTGCTCTTCCACCTAGCTGGGGCAGGACTCGGACTGTGGTGTCGTTGCAGGGACATTGCGACCCTGGATGAGCACGGCTACTGCAGGATTATAGGCCGCTGCAAGGACATGATTATTCGGGGAGGAGAGAACATCTACCCAGCAGAAATTGAGCAGTTTCTCCACACCCACCCCAAAGTTGAGGAGGTCCAGGTGAGCAGGAGGGAACAGGGGTGGCTAAACAGCAGTGGTTTGTGGGGTGAAAAGCCTGTATATGAGGATGCTTGGGGCTGCTGCTGGCACCTGACTGTCCTCCCCTATTTTCAGCTTCTTTAGTGCAATATTGTTCTGCATCCGGTGGGCATGGGAATGGGGTGGGCTTCTGGGTCTTTCCTCAAAGTGTTGCAGGCACACGAGTTCAGACAAAATCTTTGTGCAACAGTTTCACATCTGCAAAGCAGTGACTCATTCTGCGGTTTTTAAACTGCCCGTCCACTTCCATAATGCTCCCTGAAGTTGTTACTTGGAAAGCAGTCTGCAAGGACCGCTCTTACTGAGAATTAACTACCGCACTCCTAAATCAAAAAAGACTCCTCCAGCAGATTTCTGGAGATGAGGAGTTAGACTTTATCTGTTCACAAGACAGAAATGATGTGCAGCATTGAGCAGCTGCTCCCAGTCTGCTGGGATCGTTTTCCTCCATGTTTTGTGCCAGACAAGTTTCCCCATAAATAAACCAGTTATTTAGTAAGTGTTGTGCTTGTGCTAGGCTGGCATGTCTCCTTGGCACAGCCCCAGTGCAGATGGGATGCAAACCGGCCCTGTTTATGCAGTTCCTCGGGCTGCGTGTCACTGCTCTGGACTCGAGGATGGACACATCTCTGGGGTTCTGAGGCACTGCTCGAGGCAGGGATGGCAGTAGGACTCGTGTGAGATGGTGTGAGACAGCTTTAGAGATCAGGCTAGGGAGGCCCACCTCCTGCGTGCAGTGATCTGATCACCTGGTGTCACAGGCAGTGGTGAACTGAGCTCTGCCTTTATAAGGGTTCCGAAGAATCCGTTATTGCTATTTCATCCCTCTCTTGCTGTTTTATTTTGAGAACACAAAGCAATTGAAGCCATCTCCCAAGTCTGTTGGTCGTGAAATCTATTGCCCCATTGTTACAGCTGGGGAAACAAAATGAGATGTCAGCCCCACTCCATCCTCACAGAGGCCTGGCTGCCCTGACTCAGCACTGACCTCAGTGACTGCAAAACCGGAGGAAGGTGCTGACGTCTGGGCACCCATCCTGCTGTACCACATTTCCTCTGGCAAACAGCAGGAAGTCCTTCCAGGAGGGCTTGGTAACACATAGGAAGCTCTGGCAGGCTGTTTGTGACAGCCCAATGCACAGCCCCACCTCGTGCATCCTGCAGTGGGTCGGGGTCGTGCTCACCCCTGCAGGCACAGCGAGCTGCTGGAGGGGGATGTCTCCAGGCTCTCACGTCCTTCTGTCCCCACCAGGTGGTTGGAGTGAAGGATTCGCGGATGGGAGAAGAGGTGTGTGCCTGCATCCGACTGAGAGCTGGGCAGAGCTGTGCAGCAGACGATATTAAAGCTTTCTGCAAAGGGAATGTACGTCTTCCACTCCTGTGTGCCCAGCTCCCGAGTGCCTTGCCGGGCCACCATGACCAGCAGCAGCTGGGGGGTTGCAAATGCAGTGATGTAGTGCACCCAGTCCCCGCGGTCCTGGTTTAGCTGCTGCATAGTGGATGTTACAAGCAGCATGGGCTGCACACACTGCTCCTGGCAGGTTGTGTAGCTGTTGGCTTTCTTTCTCTTCCCAGATCTCCCATTTCAAGATCCCGCGCTACGTTGTGTTTGTCAATCAGTACCCACTCACTGTCTCAGGCAAGGTAGGAGGGGGGCTGTGGGAGGAGAGAAGCCATGCTCTGCCATGCTGTCTGAACCTCTGCACCTCTGCTTTATTTCAGGTTCAGAAATACAAGCTGAGAGAGCAGATGGAGAAGCACCTTCAGCTCTGAGCTCGGGAAGGAGAATAAAACAAGGGATAAATCAGACTCGCTGCATCCAGCCTTACGTCTCTTTTCACCTGTGCCTTGTGACAAGCAGTGGAAAGCTTCTCTCCTGCCTTCAGACTGATGGCACTTTCATGCTTATAGAACAGAGAGCCTTTTTTTCCAGTTAGGTTTGTTTCTTTGCCAAAAGAAATACTGCGGTGTAAGGAAAAGATGCTTGCTTCTGGAACTCTGTCCTGTTACTCTGAGACTTCATGAAGGTTGCAAAGCCTCATTTCTCTTTGAACAACTTGCCTACAGCCATTTCAGAGGACTTTCTGGGCCTGAACAGATGCTGGTAACACATTTTTTCTATTTTTACTAATACTTGAGGTCACAACAGCCTCACCTGGTGAATGCCTTCTCTGCTTGGGTGCTGTTGGGATTCATAGGGCATATAAATCACCCACTGAAATGACACACCTGATAAACTTGAAGTGAAGGGCAGAGGCTTTAGGCAGAAAGGCTTTCCGTAGGAAGTGGCTCCCCATAGCTGGCTGGAGGTGCCAGCCCTGTTCCCAGGCCTCCCCAGGGGCCTTCTGACCCACAAATAAACTTCACCAACACAGACTTAACGGTGTTTATTTTTGTTGCTTTGGATAAGACAGACAGTAAGCATTGTACAGAAATACCAAACTTTCTGTCCCATGAGAAGTGTAAAGCAGAGCAAACCCGGGACAGTGTTTTTACGGGAGTTTGGTACCTCCCAACCATGAAACACTACGACGAGAAGCTGCAGAGCGGAGCTCCTTTCACCTCCCGTCGAGTGTCCCACGCCAGCTGGGCTGCAGGTTACGCTACAACCAACTCTCACCAACCTCTTTCCGCCTCCAGGAGCAGCTGAGCCTCATCCTCTGATGGGTGAGGAGCAGTGGTGCAAAGGGGGAGCGATGAAGTGTCAGCGAGGTCAGTTTTGGCTCTCCCAGCTGGACTGTGGGATCTACCCATGGAAGCAGACCCTCTCAGTGAGATGACTGTTGTCCGTAGGTTCTTCCTGCAAGAACAGACCGTGTCAGCATCGCACCTCGTAGATCTGTGCCCGTGGTGCTGTCACAGAGCTTTCCACACAGTGCCTCTCCAGACAGTGCCTCCGCCTTCCCCACACCGCCTGCAGGCTGCGTTGCACCCGCTGCCCTCTGCCCACCCCAAGGTAAGCCTGGTGTGCACAAACGTAATGCAGCGTTAGGATCCTTGTAAACCCTCCTTCCTCGAGGGGGAACCACCACCTGGACTGCAGCAACTGCAGTCAAAGGCCTTGGAGACGCAGCAGATCTCTGTGCCTTGTGTCTAAGGAAGGATTCATTTCCTTCCTTCCTTCGCTTCCCACGGCATTAACCCAGGTGCAGGACAGGCTGAATTGCACCGGGAGGAATTTCTTCCTCCTGTTGGCACCTACAACCTCTGTACGGACCCAGTTGCCCAGGAGCGCCCCATGTACTCACCTGGGTGTGGGATCCCTGAGCTTGGCTGCTATGAGATGAAGATGAAATCAACCCTGCCTCGTGTGGGTAGACAGACTGCAGAGAAGCCCCAAGCAGAGGTTACAGTCAGCGCAGAGGGACGCAGACCCCATCAGCCCTATCCCTGGCCCCGCACCGTCTGCATACACGAGGTGCCGGCCGTGCGCTGCCCGCCTCGGGGCGCAGCACCCACCCATATCCTAGCCCCGACACCTTCCCGTCTCACTGCCACCTCATGGCTTTGGGATCACTGCTCGTGTTCACCCGCAGCCGCGCTCCGCAAGCACTCACCACAATACCATGGATGCACATCAGAGCCCTCCGCATCACATCGGTCAGGGAGCCCATAGGCGATCTGTGCAGCTGCAGCCCATCCCTACCTTATAGGCCTCGCTGCCAGCTGGGAAACTCCCCGCTGTGGGATCCGGGGAGGAGAGGGTGACGTCGGACTGAGAACGGGAATCTGCAGTGCCGGCTTTCCCCTCCCTTTGTCGCAGACGTTTCTCACTTCTCCACTTCTATTAATAGCGCAAATTAAGAGAATACGGCGCTTTGGACCGGCAGTGCCGGCTTTGCACAACCGCGAGCGGAGGAACGCGGCGGTTCTGCCTCCTGCTGCAGCCGTGGGGACTGCGGGGACTGCGGGGACTGCGGGGACTGCGGGGACTGCGGGGGCAGCGGGGAGGGGGGCGGGCCGGGGCTGCACGCAGCGATCTCAGCGCCGTCCCGGCGGAATGTCCCCAACACCGCCCGTAGGTGGGAGCACGAAGCGGTGCCGCCTTCCTGGGCCGCGGGAAGCAGAACAGCCCCGAGCCCACCTCCCCTCCCCTCCCCTCTACTCCTCCTTTCCCACCGCCCGACGCGTCCCTCGGGCTGAGCCCCGCTGGGCGCACGGAGTGGCGGTGGGGCGCAGCGTGGGCTCGGCTGGGTCCTGGGGAGCGTCGTGGGATCGGGGAGCGGGGGGGACCGTAAAGGTCACGCAGTTCCCGTCCCCGCCGCGTGTGGGGGCGCTCCCAGCCCGGGGCTCCTTCAGGGCCGGGGCTGCACCGCCCGACCCGGACCTTCCCGGCCGCGCGGAGCCATTTCCCCTCGCGCCGTCGCTCAGGCCGCGCGTCAGACGCCGTTCGAACGTGTAATTAATTAAAGGCCGCAGCCATTAACGCGCGGCAGCTGCGCGCTCAGTTCAAGTAAGACGAGGCGGTGTCCGGAAAACGGAACCTCGCGCGGCGCTCGGGGCGGGACGGGGGCGGTGCGGTGCGGCGCGGCTGCGCTGCGCGATGGCGGTGCGGGGCCTCCGTGCGGGGCTCGGGGCGGTGCGGCCACGCGGGATGGGTCCGGGCTGCGCTGCGGGGCTGAGGTCGGCCTCGGAGCCCTCCGATCCCGGCCCCGAAGCGGCGGGGCCCGCGACAGCCGCTCTCTACGTGCACGTGAGCGTGGGGGTGCGGGGGTGGGCGCACGCGGGGACGTTTGCGCGTGGGCAGCGGGGCTCGGCTATCTGGGGGGGGTTCCGCTCGTGGCAGCTGCGGGCTGATACTGCTGGTACTGCTGGTGCTCGTGGGGCGCCACTGCCGCGCACACATCGGGGTGCTGCAGGCTCTGTGCGTGCAAAGGGCAGCACGCAGGGGTGTGGGTGGTGGGTATTGGGAGTCTGTGCGCTGTGCGTGCCGAGCCGGGCCCCTTCTGTGGGACAGCCGCGTGCCCCACAGACACCCTGTGCCCGCAGTGGCCCTACTGCCGCAAGCACTGCTCCTACTGCAGCTTCAACAAGTACGTGGTGCTGGCGGTGGACGAGGCGGCCGTGCGTGCCTGTCTGGTGCGGGAGACACAAACCCTGCTGCGCCTCGGCCACGTGCGGAGGTGGGTGCCCACCTTGGAGCCTGGGGGGCGCGGGGTCCTTCAGCGGCCGCCTGCAGCCTCCCCGCCCTCCCCGCAGCGTCACCTCCGTCTTCTTCGGTGGGGGCACCCCCAGCCTGGCCGCCCCACGCACCATCGCCGCCGTGCTGGAGGCGGCTGCAGAGGTCGCTTATCTTCCCGCCGGAGCCGAGGTGACGCTGGAGGCCAACCCCGGCTCCGATGACCACGCACGCCTCTCTGGCTTCAGGGCGGCCGGCGTCAACCGCCTGTCTCTTGGCGTCCAGGTGAGAGCGGCCGCCCCGTCCCGTCCCATCCTTCTGTTCCCACGCAGCCCCGCTGCCATCGTGCTCCATCCGCAGTCACTGGACGACGCTGAGCTGCGGCTGCTGGGCCGGGAGCACACGGCGGTGGAGGCGCGGGCGGCAGTGGAGGCGGCACGGAAGCTCTTCCCTGGGCGCACCTCCCTGGACCTCATCTTTGGGCTGCCGGGGCAGAGCCAGGAGTCCTGGGCACGCTGCCTGGAGGCGGTGCTGGGGCTGTGCGACGACCACTTGGCCCTGTACCAGCTGACGCTGGAGCGGGGCACGGCGCTGGAGGCCCAGGTGCGGCGGGGGGCCCTGCCTGAGCCCCCCGAGGAGCTGCTGGCCGATATGTACCTGAGTGCCCGTGCCACGCTGGCGGCCGCTGGCTTCCACCAGTACGAGGTCTCCAATTTCGCCAGGAAGGTGAGCTCCCCTTCCTTGTGCCCCCGCGGTGGGTGCAGCCCCTCCTCACCCACCACGCTGCTGTCCTGCAGGGCGCCCGCAGCACCCACAACCTCTCCTACTGGCGGGCCGAGCAGTACGTGGGCGTGGGGCCGGGTAAGCCCTGGGAATGGCAGCGCTGACCGTGCACGGAGCCACGTGTGCACTGCACCCTCTCTGCTCTGTCCGTGCCATTGCAGGGGCGCACGGCCGCTTCGTGCCGTGGGGAGAGGGCGGCCGCCAGCGCGAGGCACGCGTGCAGACACCGCACCCTGACATGTGGATGCGGGAGGTGCGGAGCTGCGGGCACGGCACCCGGCGGCGGGCAGTGCTGAGCCCACTGGAGCAGTGAGTACGGGGGGGGGGGGAGGCCCTCCGTGCCTCTCCCGGCCCCATAACCCCCGTGCCCGCAGGCTGCAGGAGGTGCTGGCGCTGGGGCTACGCACGGATGAGGGCGTCACGCAGCAGGTGAGCAGCTGCCGGCCGTGGGCACCGCGCGGAGGAGCTGCTGCTGACGGCCGATCCCTCGCAGCGCTGGGGACTCTTCTCCCCCCGCCTGAGCCTGGAGGCCGCGTTCGGGGCGCCGGGGGAGGCGAGAGAGCTGCAGGAGCGGGGCTGGCTGCGGCTGAACGGGCGGTGAGTGCCGGGGCGGCGCTGCGGGCGGCAGTGCGGGCACAGTGCGGGGCGGCGCTCACGTTCCCGCACAGAGCGCTGCGCTGCACGCCCGCCGGGCTGCCCCTGCTGGACTCGCTGCTGCCCGCGCTGCTGTGCCAACTGCGGCGCCGCTGGAACGCGGTGGAGGAGGAGGACGGCGTGGGACGGGACCCGCGCTGAGACCTCGCGGCGGCTGCGGGCAATAAACGCCTTGAGACGCCGTCGTTGGGCTGAGGAACGGCGGAGCGCGCGGCGCGGCTGTTGGCGGCCGGACGGGGCGGCGTCGCGGCTCCTTTCCGACCTCGTGCTCTGCGTTATTCTGCGCGCGACGCAGCGCGTGGCGGCCCGGCAGGCGGCACCACGGAGCAGTGGCGGCGGGGCCGCTCTGGGCGCTCCTCTCGGTGGTGCCGCCGCGTTGCCATAGCGCCGAGCGCGCCGCCGGGCCGAGGGATGCAAACGGCGGTCCGCGCGCTGCGGAGGCGGGAGGGCCGCGGGAAGGGCTGCGCCGCGCCCCCTTCCCCTTCGGGTGCGCGACCCCTCCCCTCCTTTTAACTCGGGGCCGCATCCGGCTGCGGTGCGGTGCGGTGCGGCTCCCGGCGCTGAGGCGCTCTGTCTCTGTGCGTTTCAGAGCCGAAGGAGCGGAGCCGGGAGTTCCCCGCAGAGCCGCCCCCCGCGCCGGGCCCGTTGCGGGGCGATGTCGGAGCGCTCGCCGTTAGGTTGGAGGACCTGGAAAAAGTGCGTTTGTCCCGGTGCAAAAAGCGGCCTTCGCTGGGCGGGTCTCGTGGCGCGCCTTTAGCGGAGCTCCGCACCGACGGTTACAGCCACGGCCCGGCTGCGCTCAGCCCGCCCGCCCTTCGCCCTCCGTCCGCCGGCAGTTGGCGGCTCGGCGCTGCCCGCAGGGAACGGCTCCGTGCGCTCCTTCGGCTGCGCCTCTGTGCGTTCCGAGCAGCTGCGGCGCGGCCGCTGTGCCGGGGGAGCAGCGGGCATCGGCTGGCACAGGAAACCGTTGGGAAAGCGACTGAAACTGCTTGCCGTGCCCCGGTTATAACGCGGAGCCCGGAGGAGCGGGGCGGTAACCGAATGGGTGTCCGCACAGTCGGATACGGCGGAGAGCAGCGGCCAAACGCCGCACCGGGATGGTTCGGGTCGGGCGTTGGCGGCGGTTTCTTCCCCGGCTGCGGCGGTAGCGCTGCACGGGGAGCCCTGCGGGGATGTGGCACTGAGCGATGGGGGGGGCACAGACGGCTCTTCCAACCCGACTGGTTCCGCGGTTCTGTGTAACGCGCCTCTGCGATGAGAGGCCGTGTGCGCTGGTAGGGCTTCCCCGCGCGTCCCGGAAGGGTCGGAAGGAAGGAAGGAAGGTCGGTTTGTAGGTAACTGCGCTGCGGTTGGTCGTTCCCTGCAGCTCCGCGCTCCGCGCGCGCCCCGCGATGCCGGGAGGATTCCGCTGCGGAGGAAATTCGTCGTTCGGAAATGTCAGCCCAGGGAGAGCGACGGCGCAGCGCCGCTCCTGGTGGCACGGCCGGCCTTCCGCAGGGCGGCCCGGGAGCCGCTGCGCTTCTCCGGTAGGGTTGAGCTTCAGGGGTTACCTTTGGCTTCTGGTCGCGGCAGGCCTACACTGAGGGACCCGTCCTGGGGTCCGGTGGTGTTGTAGGGCCGGCGCCGTTCAATGAGGGCTGTGGACAAATTCTTCCTCATCACATTCTGGGAAGTCTCCGGGAGTTGCGGATGGAGGCCTCGGCCAGAGGAAACGCTCAGGTTGGTCGTGAAAATGCTTTTGTAGGGGCGATTCATCTCAGCCCCTACCACCACAGCTCAGGCTTTGGGTGTGCTTCCATTCATCGTGCTCTGTGGGGACGGTTTTCCTGCAGAGAAGCTGCCCCAGCAGGTTGTGAGGTACTGTGTGCGGGTGAGGGCTGTGGAGGGAAGGCCTACAGAGGTTTCCTCTTCCATTTGTGCTGATGGCGTCAGGCTGCCGTGGGGGAAGGGGGGGGGGGGGGG
>PPHD01001303.1:22317-33986 GCA_002909625.1 Bambusicola thoracicus
GGCTGCAGTGCCATCATTGCTTGAGTTCGGTTACTTGGCTGAATCCATCGTTTTTGAGTGCATTTTTAGTGCCACCTCTTTGGGTGATCAGGTAAAGGCAGTCTGATGCAGTCTGAAGGATTCTCTTCTCCTCCCATCTTCCATTTTCTGTTGTGTTTGCAGTGTGTGCGTTGCGAGGTCGGTTTTATGGTTTTGTTTCTTTTCAGATAGCAGATTTTATTCAGACTCCTCATCAAAACGTTGCTGCAGCAGTTTTAAAAGAGGAACACGGAGGAGAGACAAAGAACAAGTTTAATCAGAGCCCAGCATTGGAACACAAAGCTCTGCAGAACTGGCACCGTAATATGGCCATCAGGAGGAGGCAGGAGACGATTCTGGGAGGTGAGGGGATCTGAGACCCTTTTCTGGGAGATTCTGTGTGCACGTGGGGCTGTTTGATGGCTCCACAGCGCACAGGAATGGCCAGAGCCAACCAGGGTTAGTCCTGCTGCTGCTGCCGCCACCTACCCATGCTGTCTGGGCTCCCCGTGCTGTGGGCGCTGCTGTCCGTGTGGCCCTGCAGGGTGAGCTGCTGGTTCTGGCTGCAGGAAGCACAGTGGGTTTGATAGGGGCGATATAAGGGGATTACGCATTGAAAATAGTAAAGGATGTGCCCAGGAGAAGCGCAGTGCCTTTCATGTTCCTTTACAGAAGTTCTTCAGAGGCCAGAGAATGAGCTGCTGATGAGCACCTCGGAGGATTACAGACAGATCCAGGAAGAACGTGAGCTCATTGACCGCGGTCTCCCTGCTCTGTTTCCTGGGAAGGTGAGAGCCCCGCTTCCTTCGCATCCCGATGGCTCTGCTCTTGTGAAAGCTCAGGCACCGCTGCTGCAAATAACACCCGCGCAGATCTGTCTTCAGATCACTGCCAAAGTCCTTCCAGCCGAGTCCTGCAGCCTGCAGTGTGAGCTGAGCTCTCGGCAAGTCTAAAAATGAAGACGTGAACGGTGCTGTCTGGGCGGTGCAGGGGAGAGCAGTGGCTGCCATGGCTCCTAACGAGCTGCTGGACTGGGGCTGGGGGTGTGCCACACGTGTTGTCCCACGGCCAAAAAGATCTGATAGTTTGAGTTTTATTGGGTTCTGTGGAGAGAGGGGTATGGGTAAGAAAGGGCAGTTATGGGAGTGTCCCTTGCTATTTTTTTGTTTCGTTTATAGCACTATAAAGTGCCGTAGCACTCCCTATAAAGTGCTATAAGAGGAAGATCAAAGCATCCGCATTTATGTGATATAATAATATCATTCAACCTGCGCGTAGCACCAGGTGGAAGAAAGTCTTCTTTTGTCTTTGACAGCAGCCTGGTGGAAATCTGCCTTACCCTGCAGAAAGCGGTTATTTATAGGCTTGTAAAATATCCATGCAGGCACAGTGAGATACCACCTTCTTCTCAGCTGCCAGTCCCTGTGGAAATAGCAAGCAGCTGCACGTCTCCCAGGGTGTTGGTTGGAGCCTTGTTTCCCCACAGGGCTACCGAGCAGGAAGCGAGTTCTGGAGCCAGCCTGAGCGCGTTGGGGATGAGCTCACCGGGCTGACAGTGACACTGACACGGAGGGAGCGGGGCTGCCCAGAGCCGGTCACTCACGTGGGGAAGCCCCGCACTGTTCGGATGGAAACGGGTAAGGAAGTGTGGAGATAGCAGCAGGACGAGGTCATCCCTCCCAGCAGTACAGAGGCTGCTTCCAGTCGCCTTCGGCTGGCCCTGCAGTAAGCGCGGGGCGGCGCAGGCTGCTACACGAGCACTGCGTTCTGTGAGTGCTGCGGCACAGCCTGGGTGCAGCGATGCTCCTGTGTGCAGGGCTGAGGGAAGTAAGGAGGCAGGGGGTGAGTAGGTGGTGAGCTCTTGTGTGGGTGTCCCCACAGGCGTGAAGCCTCCAAAGAGGAGCCCTTTCCGTCTGACCTGGGATAAGAGTCTTTTCCTGAAGCAGCGGCGGCAGGAGCTAAAATCTGTCCTAGAGGAGCTGGGTTTTTATCAGCCGGTGAGTCTCAGGAGTGAGGATATTCTTTACATCCCTCAGCTCTTGTAAAGTGCTTCAGGGTAACACGGGACAGCTGAAGACTGAATCGAGGAGCATCAGGAACCTGCACGGCTTAGCTTTGCAGTACTGCTCCTGGAGGTTCCCGCATTCCCAAAGGGAAGGAGACGTCTGTCCTTCCTGTGCCTCATGGCTGCCCTCGGGGCTTCAGAACACGGCCCTGACCAGCAGCATGCAGCAGAAAGACCAAACGGTGGTGTAGGACTTTAATTTCGTGCCCTACAGCAAAAGGGAGACATCGTTGCCCACGTAGAAGGTTTGCATCCAAGCTCTGAAGGCAGCAAAGCCAATCCCAGGGCTGCTGAGAGGCTCCGAGTAGTTCCTTGCTCTCTGTTACGCGTTTGTTGGATATGTGTAGAAGCTGCTGCAGGAGCGACAAAGCTGAACTTCGCTCTATTTGATTCATTTGCTGTGTTTGTCCAGAATTTGGCTTATTTTCCATATGAAAAGGGAAGTTAAGAGGCGGTCCCTTCTGTGTGCAGGATCTGGAAGGCCTGGAGGTGATCGGCAAAGGGCGGCCGCTCACATCTGTCTCAGCGCAGCCTCTTCCGTGTTCCACTGCTTCTGAAGACTCTGAGACCTCGTAAGCTTCATGTGATGGCAGTAGTAAGGAATTGTGGGCACACACCATCGGTCTGCAGGGATCTCCTGAGCTGTTCTCATCCAGAGCAGAGAGGAGCCTCCGAAGGGCGCAGTGAAAGGCGCGTTCTGATATTGAAGTCCCCAGACTGAGGAGTTGGGTGATTCCTTTCTGTGTTGGGGCCCAATGACCGAGGAGTGAGAATCAGAAGAGGTTTTTGAGGCCTTTCCTACCACCTTCTGTGTGGCTCCAGAGCTCTCAGGGCGGGCGCTGCTCAGAATGATCTCACTGTGGTTGTCCCTTTGCAGCCTTCCTTCGTTAATCTGCCCCTTTTCCCTGCCCTGTCCATCCATGCAGGCACCCGAGGACTTTCCTCCTGCTTCACTCACATAAGCTCAGCCTTCCTTAGGCTTCTCCTTGTCGTGCTGTGCTCTGTGATGGTGACGGGGCTCTAGCTGGAGTTTGTTAACCACAGCTGCAGAGCTCTGTAAAGAGAGCTGCATGGGAAAGCTTTAGTTGGGGTTATTTCCTATGGGGTCTCACAAACCACCGCAGGCTCTCCCACCTCTGAAGATGAGTTTCACTCCACAGAAACGCTGTGTCCTTTTCTCAGCAGTGACTCCTTAGAGGACCGTTGCAGTGCGGTTCCAGAAACAGTGCCGGGTCCGTCTTTAGACTTCTGTGGTCAGCCTGCACGTTGGGTCCCCTGCATCGCTTCCTGCAGGGTAATTGTGTGCTCTTATTGTTTAGTCGGACTGAGCTTGTTGGGTTCCCGGGTCACAGCTGTACAATGAGTGTCACGCTCAGGATGGAGAATGGGGGCTTTGTTCTGAGCAGTGTCCCCACGGTTGCTCCAGAGAGTGCTAGAAACAGAAATGGTTGCTTTGCGGTGCGGAGCTCGGATTCCCAGGAGCCCTCCGTATAATGGCCACTTCTTTGGACCTGCCTTACAAGTCGTCCAGTCGAGGCGCAGCCCCTTGTTTGTGGTACGGCTTCTGGCAAGATGGAGGAGAAATTGTTCTCTTTGTCCTTCTCTTTTTCCTTTCAGGATGAAGTCGGCGTTGCTGCCAGGCTCACTTTTGAGACTGTGGTCGGTGAGAAAGCCGAAAGCTGCCTGACAGTGAGCAACGATGGCACGGCTGCTGTCTGGTATAACTGGAGGAGGCTTCTCCAGCAGATCCCTTCCAGAGAAGCCACGAGGATGCGGATGCGGTGCTTTTACTTTGATGCCAGACCAGGTATGAGAACTGCCGATGGCTGAGCCCTCTGTGCACAGAGCAAACAGCCGGCAGTTCTCTGGATGCTGTGACTCACGGCAGAGCGAGGCCTGGGTGGTTCTCAGCAGGCTGACTCACAGCAGGAGAGGGGTGCGAGGCAGGTCCCTTCCGTGGGACGCTGAGGAAAGAAGGCCGCTCCTGCCCTGAGTGTAAATGGGTGGAATTCCGAGAGGTGAATCACCTTCTAATGGCAGACTGGGCATCATCTGCCAGAGAGGGTGCCGGGTTTGCTGCCAAGGAAGCGTGCAGCGGTGGTAATCCAGCTCAGCAACACGGTGACAGTGAATCTGGAAGGAGAAACGCAGTTGGATGGGGTGTGCTAACCAGCGGGGCTACGGAGAGTCTCCTCAATTGCTGAGGGCGCTCAGCGGGGGTCGGAAAAGGGCCGGGTGACCCTTTTTGTTACAGACCGATGGTTTCTTACAGACCGGCGCCTTTCTCTCATTTCAGGTGTAATTCTGCCTGGGGAAACAAGGAGGTTTGTTTTCCTCTTCAAGTCTGAGAGAGCTGGCATTTCCAGCGAGCGCTGGGAGTTGAGGACGCATCCTCTGCTGCTGGGAGGAGCTGTGCTGCAGGTGACCCTTTGGGGAATTGCTGTGTCTGAGGATAAATCAGCTGACCTCAGGGAAAAACTGGAGGTAACCGGGCGTATAACTGGTAAATGTGAGCTTTGAACTTAGTATGCAAATAGAGGACAAGGGAGGGAGTGGGGGACGTGGTGTTTGCATTGCTATGCAATTAAGGCTGAGAATGAGGTATTATTTTGTGAACATCCGTACGTACTTAAGCAGGTTTGCTAAATAAAATGGAAGAATCCCGCAGCGCATTGTGATGCTGTTAATAAAGATGTGGTTGTGCTGTTAAACTGCACGCAGGGGCTCCCTTAAAAATGAGTTTTCTCTTCGTAGTGAACTCCGTTAGTTAGTGGGCATAGCACTGCGTATCACAGCAGTTATATTAGGGAATAGACTGAAAATGCCACTGCTCAGTTGAGTGGGGTTTGCCATTATCCTTGTGCTTATAGTCCTGCTTAACACGCGTAGTTAGCAGCGTGGGTGTGAATTGTGCTGCAGGCTGACCTGGCTGCTCGGGAGGGTGCTGCTATTGTAGAGGAGACTCTGAAGGACCTTCTTGTCCAAATTCGGACCCCCGAGCGCAGCCCATCTCCCGCGGATGTGTATATCACAGAGGAAGAGTTATTCCACAGGAAGAATCCCCAGGTGAGCCGTGTGGTTCGGCGGCTGCACAGCTGACACAGCAGGGAAGGGAAAGCAGTGGGGCTGCACCCCCGGGGCGCTCGGGAGGCTCCCGTTGCCTTCCACAGCAGCTGTAACCATTAGGTCTGTAGAGGACAGCTGTACCTCATTTTGCTATTTACCTTTCCTTTGTTATCAAAGTTGCATTATCAGCATCGGGTGGTGGAGCAGCTGCGTGACCTATGGAGACAGCACGGCGCTGCTCTGCCGGCCTCGGGGGAGGAGGTGCCCTCAGACCAGGAGAGCGCTGCGGAGGACATGCGGTCCCAGCAGGGTGTCCTGGAGGCGCTCTCTGCCCAGGAGGGCTCGGGCTGGAAGAGCACACTGGAAGTGACTCCGAGTCGAGGGGCAGACGTGGGGCAGGAGGAGCCCGGCACCGCATCGTGGAACTTCTCATTGGAGGACTTGCAGCAGGTGGTCACCACGGCTCCCCCCAGCGCAGGGACAGCCCGGTGGTGGTTCCGTTCCCCTACAGCCTGCTGTGCCCCCGCCTGAGCCCACCCAGAGCTCTGCTGCCGACCATCCCTGAGTTAGGGGTGATGTATGGTGCGTGTCACGGAGCACTCCAGCTCTGCTGACTGCACCCTCAGTGCTCCTGTAAAGAAATCCCCGAGAGAGAAAAGAAGCAGACGATGCAGGGGATGTTTTAAGCTCCTACCCTATTAGCTTTCTGTCATCCCAGAGCTGAATGGGGAGGCAGGCCGACCCCACAGCCTTCTGCGGCTTCCCCCAGGGCTCTGCTCTGTGGCAGTCCTTCTGTTCAGCAGAGCGCTCTTTGGCAGTCCCGGGGCTGTGGACAGAATACAGACCTCTCCGGATTGAAGCAGGAGTGGTTGGGGTTCCGGCAGCACCATTTTTCTGCACTGCTCTCTTGGAAACCTCTCAGCTGCTTCTCTGCTGTCAGGAGGCCTCCTGACCTGCTGCAGCCCTGCCCCCGGGTGCAGAGGGGTCTCTATGGGTGGGTCTCACTGGGAGATGAGGGCAGCACGGCCCCCCCACGTGCATTGGCCAAATCTCAGGCTGCGTCTGGCTGTGGAATTCCTGGTGCCGATTGGTCTCAGACCAGCATCCAGGAGGAGAGCTGCGGTGTGCTGAGCTGAATTGGGGTGCGGAGGGCTGGGATGGAGCACTGAGCTGTGTTTTCTCACACCAGGCTCTGAAGTCCATCCCCCAGGAGGAGCAGCGAGAAGCAGCGCTGTCGCGGCTCAACGAGGCAGTGCTGGAGCTCTGTGCTGAGCAGAGGCCAACGCAGTCAGACCTTCTGCATCAAACCTGGTGTGCTGCCTGTGCAGATAAAGCTTGCGAATGTCTCGTGTGATCAGCAGCTTAGCGAGCTCCGTTGCAGTGTTGTGATTCAGAGTGCATGTAATTATGTGAGCTGTACAAGTCTTTTTATGTGCCCCGCTTTCTTAGGGGCTAATTGTAGCAGCTGTCTAAGCCAAATGCCAGCTCCTTCTGGAGATAAGTTTAGAACATTGGTGTAATTTTGGGGAGCATGCGGGGTTATTTCTGGGGAGATTATTCCAGGATATGTTAGGAGATCTGTGGGTAATTTCTGTTCCCTCTTAGCGGATAACTTTGTTCTCCCTCACACAGCTCCTCTGTGCTGTGCTGTGCTGTGCAGACTGTGCCGCATTAACAGCTGCCAGTTGCCTCTAAATGAGGAGGCAGATTCCTCCTGGACAGAGATTGGGGCTGATGTACCACGTGTGGTGCTGTAGAGCAGGAGGCCTAATTTCACAGTAGTAGTTATGGGTCCGTGTGAGTCCATTGAACTGCAAACCACTGAGACCTCAGGAGGTTCTAAAGCCAAGGGGAGTAATGCCGTTATCCTCTGCGTGGGTTTTTGCTGTTAGGCGCTGTTGCGGTTGGGCAGGGCAGCTCCTGGCTGTAAGGTGCCTTCAGGCCTGGGCATAGGGTGGGACACAGCGGCCCTTCCCACCCCAAAATGCCCCCCTTCTGTTTCCGATGCTCTTCTCAGCCTCCAGCTGTGGCGTGAGGCGGTGGATGGGCTGGTGGGTCACTCCCTGCGGCTGAGCTCCCAGCTTGGATTGCCCGAGAGGGACACCTGTGTGGACGTTGGTCCGGAGGGGAGAGGTGAGCGGTGGCTTCAGCACAGCAGGAGGGCTCCGGGGACTGCTGGCGCACCAGAAAACCTCCTGACTTTCAGCTGGAATGGCAGCTTCATCAGCTTCACCCCACAGCTCTTATAAGGAAACACACCGGGGAAAACAGCAGCAGTGAGATGAGAATGGTGCCCTGAGGTTTGCTGTTAAAAACTGCACACAGAGAGAGAAAATATCCCAAATAACTATTTTAGTTTCACTGCATTTTACTGCTGGTTTTTGCACTGATGAGACCCGAAATTACCTCATTTTCAGCTGCTTTATGGGGTTTCTCTGATGAACGTTTGAGATCTGCAGTTCCTTATTTAAGCAAAGCACTCCTCCACGCTGCTGCTTTCAGAGCAGTGTCGCTCAGCTCAATAGGAGGGGAAAATAGAGTGCAGAAACGCTGTGTTTATACTCGCTGAGTGCACTGCGGGTCTGTCTGGATGTAAGTGTTGCTTTTAAGTAACTGGAATTTGTTCGTTCTTAGGGGAAGAAAAGCAACCTGTAGAAGAAGGTGACAAAATAAGTGGGAGAAGAGAAGAGAAAACATCGGTTGGCGGTAAGGATAAAGAAGACAAAAGAAGGACAACAAAGACTGCTGGGAAAGAGAAGGAGGTTGGTGTTGGGATGCCCTGGGAAGCAGCCTCGCATTCTGTGGTACCTGGCGGGGCTGTGTGCCTGAGCTGGGCTCATTTCCAGCCCCTCAGAGGGTTCTGCTCCGCGTCAGTTCTGTTTTCCAACTCTGTCCCTCCAACAGGAACGCCCAAACAGCAGGAAGTCAAAAGCGAAGGAGAAGAAGAAGCTGAAATGTGGCAGCTCGTCAGAGAAAGAGATGGCGCAGCCCGCGGGAGCCGCAGCCGCAGATCCCGACACGGCGCCCCGCCAGCAGAGGGACCCCACCGGGTGGGCGCTGTACCACGAGAAGCTTTACGTCGAAGTGAGTCCGGCCAAAGCCTGTGCCCCCATTTCTGGCTTCTGTTCTTTGCTTACAAACTGACCCCGAGGTGTAGCCGGAGAGGTAAAGCGATTGGTAAACTGACAGCTGGCAGCTGCGCGTCTGTAACTGTGCAGCACGGTGGGTGTGAGGAGCGGGGGAAGGTGGCCCTGATTGCAGGCTGGAGCCCATTAACAGAAATGCAGCCATCTCCACGTGCGGGATTTCTGCCTGGGATGTCTTTTGCACACTCGGGGACTCTGGAGGGAGCAGCAGAATTAATTGCATCTCAGACAATGTTAAACACACTTCATAGCCAGGAGGGCTGTTACCGCAGCTCAGATCTGTGTGCGGGCAGCCGCTCCTCGTGCTGTGTGTGCCCATCCACAGCTATGCTCCTGTGCCAGAGTCCAGCTCCGTTCTGTCCATCTCCTCATGGGGATTTCATCGCTCGTTTTCACTGCACGTATCTTCTGTTAACTTCTGCTGCAGGTCTATGGGCTGCTGGATTCCATGGTGAGCAGGATGGTGTCTTTATTTGAAGAACTGGAACAAAACACTGTGCTTTGAAGTGGGAGAGTGAAGCCTTCTGTAAGTAGAAGTGGACTCAGTCAATAAAGCCATAGCCGTGCTTGCACAGGACAGGCAGATGTTCTGTCTGAAGGGAGGAAATCAAATCCTTCCTGGCGGGCTGTGATGTGAGCCTGTCCTGAGATCATCTGCTGCTTCTACAGGTGGTCGCTTGCCAGGAAGAGACAGGTCAGGAGGCACTGTAGCCTCAAACCACAACATCAGAGAAATACCGGCATTCATTCCTGCTAAGGAAGAACGTGCAGATGCCAGCTGAAGAGCTGTGTTATTCTGTTTTTCAGTCTGTTGTCGAGCAGAGGCTGTCCCACGTACTCATGGGCCCAAGTGCCAGGACTGTAGCTTAGGAAAGTCCCTCTTGTTTCTGTTCGTGTTCCCGGCTGCCCGTCCGGCCTCCCCGCAGGTCTCACTGACAGTGGGGGCTGTGGGCAGTCAGCATCTCTGTGAAAGTGCGTGCTTCCGCCTCACCTTTCCTTGCACACGTGCCTATTGTGCTGATCTTGCTGTCTGTTGCTATCCAGATAATGCATCCGTGCCTGATTTGGAGTCAGCTCTTACTCACTTACTTCCAAGCCTCGTCAGTCTGTAATTGAAATGAAGAAATCTGTGCTCCAACCACAGAGAGCAGGGCTGGGTCTGTGCTGGAGCCGCCCTTCCTGCCCCTGCTGCCGACGTGTGTCTGTCACCTCTTTCTGCCCGCGCTGCCTCGTGCACCGCAGCTGGGCTGGAGCGTTCCCTGGAAGCACAGTGCAGGTTTCCAGGGCTGTGTGGGTGTCCCGTGGCCGTGTGCCGCTGCGGTGCCACTTTCCTGCTGGAGCGGCCGGACTGCATTCCCCAGGGAGGCTTTGGCTCCGTGGAGGAATGACATCAGTGCAGATCATTAATTTAGGTTCATGATACCTTTGAGGTTCTTAGACAGCAGATGCGTATCCGTGCTAAGCATGACTGTTCCAGATTCTGCACATTGCTGCACGGTTACACCAGCCTTGTGTGCCTCAGGCATGTGCTGGTTTACTTTGGGAACCGTGCTGCCGTGTGTCTCAGCCTCACGTAGCGCAGAACTCTTCCCTCTGCTGAGCTGCTTTCTTTTTGTTTCTCCTTTTAACTCTCAAGAGCTGCTATTCTTCCCCTCTGCTCCTGGCAGAGCTGTGTTGAACGCAGCCCGGCTGTGCTGCACGCAGCCTTTCGTGTTCCCAAACCTTACAGGGTGAGAAGAAGCACTTTGGCTCCTATGGAAGGCAGGAGCCCCTCTGGCTTAGTGGCACTGCAGCACACAGGGAATGTCTGCTCAGCATTACTGCAGTGAGGATTTCAGCAACAGTTTGAGAATGAGAGGGGAAAAAGCCCGAAGTCGGGGTGTGTCCCACAGGCTCTGACAATGGCTGCTGCCTTCCTGGAGATGGTTATCGGGCTGTGAGTGTGCCCGGCTCACGCAGCTCCGCTCTGCTTTTGAGTCAGGAGGGACTGCATGTAACAGACGTGACGTGGTTGTCTCACAGTGCCTGTATGGGGTGGTCTCACCCATCCCCAGGACCCCACGCCCCGGACCCCGCCTGGAGAAACCAGGCCCACCTCCACCTGTGCTCGCTGCAAAGCTTCTCCATAGACAGATAGCGGGGGATTTCCTTTGGAGCGCATGGCAGGGCAGAACATCACGTGCTGTTCTCTGTTCCCCTTCCACGGGAGGGGCCAGGTGGCACAGGGCTGCTGCCCTGATGGTTCTGAAAGGAGAAGGAACAGAAATGCAGTGGGTGGTGCTGAGTGGTGCTGCACCTCACGAGGACCTTCCCAGGGGGGCGGCTGAGGGCAGTGTGCAGCCAGCTCCCTTACTGCCTTCTGCACCGATTCCTGCAAGTTCCGTGACTGGAAACGTGATGAAATTAGAGCCGGTTTCCCAAGGGCGCCCTTAAAACACGTACCCCCTGCTTGCAGCCTGCTGAGCCGCCCTTTTGGACAGAAGGGGTGGGCAGTCCTGTGCCGCCAGGCCCAGCACCGCGCTCAGCCCACGCTGTTTGTGTTGGTGTCAATCATCTGAGCTGCTCCCTGCGTCACTGAGGTGAGCGGCCGGCCTGCCTGCGAGCTGCCAACCAAAATCCACGCTCGTGTGGGGCTGAGAGACGCCGTAACTGTGAGAGGGGCTGGGAAGGACTCTGGGAAAGCACTGCACCTTCCCATAGGCTGCAGCTGCAGAGCAGCCCAGCTGCCCCAGGGCTCACCACTGCCCGCAGCGGGGGCTGCAGCCCCCCCAGCAAACCCCGTGCTGGCACGGCACCTGGAGGGCCGCAAGCTGGGCCTGACTGCTCGGGCTGACTTGGCTGGGCTGAGCTGGAGGGGGGTTTGGGTGCTGGAAGCGCTGCGATGCTCGATGTGCGCTCAGCTCGTGTGGCCAAACCTCGGTGGGAGATTCAACTGCCGGGATGTGCAGCGCGGGGCTCTGCTGTCCCCTCTGCGTGACCCAAAGCAGCAGCCTCAGCCCGGGGAGAGCTGCATCTCTGCTGTGCGCAGCGAGGAAGGCAGACCCCTCCAGAATGCCCCGGCGCCCAGGAAAGCTCTCCGTTATGGAAAATGTCAGCAGTATTAAAAAGATTCTACACATCCATACTGCTGGAAGGCCTGCCGCTGATTAAAATGGAAGGCAGAGCGGGGGTGGCGCTGAAACGATCGAGAGACTTATTTTGTAATGTCATCCGATGCCTCCTGTGCCCCCAGCCGGGCTGCGGGAGCTGCTCGGGGCAGGGGAAGAATCCGCTCCCAATTTAGACCCGGGCAGACATCGTAATGAACTCGGATCGCCGCGGCAGCCTCGGGTACCAGGGAGGGAGCTGCATTGCTGGGCGGGGGGGGGGGGCGG